>LT727940.1:386191-406105 GCA_900157175.1 Oithona nana
GTCCAACAGTGTTACCAGACAGGTCAGTTTTAATAGGACAAAAATTGGCGGAAAATGCCAAAATTCAAATACGACATTTTGAGTAATTTTCAAACAATGTGTATGAGATAAAACGATGAAGTATGACGCAAAACCATGGAACAATGTAGCAAACTATGGAACAAATTTCTTTTTAATGAATACTCACATGTTCAGCAACATAAAGCGGTGTTAATCTGGTCATATGTGGTGGCACTTCATAAACTGCAAATCCAATGTGATGTAATTTCCGTTTTTTGCGTTTCTTGTTGTCCCCCGGATTGGTTTCATATTGTTGCGTGACTGAAACCACCACATGACATTTGGATAAAGATGGAGATCTCGGAATTTGGATATGAAACTGCGGATTCATTGAGGTTGTATCGATGTAAGACGGAGAGCCACCCGCGTTGTATCCTGTACGCCAACGTCTATAAGTGACAAAATGATTATGTAATTTTGATGATCAAAATATGTCATTTTTATGTAGTGATCTGAAACAGCTTCAAGATTTTATGTCAAAATGAAAATTGGAACTTTTGGAGTCGAAAAATGTCTCACCAAAACTAAAAAGACGAATATTTAAAATTTTTTTAGCCACAAAAAGAAGAATTTTGGATTTTTGGTAAAACAAAAATGCTAAAAAAATTTGATTGAAATATGTGAAAAAATATTTTTCAAGTATTTCAATATTTACCTTCGAGCCAAAACTGCACGCCAAGGTTTTTTGCTTTGCAATGAAGGTTCACTCATCCAATCATCAGGTCCGATGTGGACCAAATCCAGATGAGAAAATTGTTTGGCAAAATCATCGAAAGCCATCCAGAATTCACCCTCGTTCCGGACTCGAACACTGAGCAATTCTTTGTCGCGATCCGAGAGGGAATCCCATTCCCAGGAACGTTCGCTCCAGGGTCCATTCCATTCGCCTTTACCCCAAGGATTTCGAAGTCTGACTAGATGGGTATCACCTAAAGAACAAAACAAAATTGAAAATTTCAATATACCACGCGAGATAATATTGTCAAAAATGAACAAAATTGGAAAATAAAATGGACAAAATTGAAAATTGGACAGAATTGAAAATTGGACAAAAGTGAAAATAGGACAAAATGGACAAAATTTAAAATTGGATAAAATTGAATATTGGACAAAATTGAAAATTGGACAAAATTGAAAATTGGATAAAATTGAATATTGGACAAAATTGAAAAATTGGACAAAATTGCAAAGTTGACAAATGATAAAGGGAAGAAAAAATATATCTGTAAAAGCGCGATCGATGGATAAAATTAATCAAAATTGAAATATGGACAAAAGTAGACAAAATTGAAAAATGGACCAATGTTGGACAAAATAGAAAAATGGACACAATTAGACAAAATTGAAATTATGGACAAAATTAGACAAAATTGAAATTATGGACAAAAAGTTGGACACAATTGAAAACGTGGACCAAATTGAAAGTATGAACAAATTGGACAAAATTAATAAAAGTAAAAAAAGTAAAATGTTGTGAACCGAAAATTGAACCATTTTAAGAATTTTGCAATTTTGTTTTTCCGCCACATCATGTTTCTTTTAGTTTCATTTTACGAGAGTGAAGTGTATGAAACACGTAGCGAAACTAAATTGTAAAATCTCTGAGAATTTCTCTTGGTCATGCAATGGCAGACAAAATTTTTTTTTTGGCTTTTTTCTCAAAAAGCGAGACTAATGTAGAGACTAAAACTTACCCAATTGACCTCGGACTCGAGCGAGACCTGTGACACTGTAGGCATGTCGGGTAATGAGACCATTTCGGAGCCGCAGATGCCTTTTGTTATCGTGCCGACTATCCTGAAATATCAAAAAAATCTTCTTTCAAACCACTTCAGAAGAATATGTAAACAAACAGCTGACATTACAAAATTGTAAACAAACAGCTGACATTAATATGTAAACAAACACCTGATATTGCTAATTTGTAAACAAACAGTTGATATTGTTAGTATGTAAACAAACAGCTGATATTGTTAATATGTAAACAAACAGCTGATATTGCCAATTTGAAAAGAATCAGCTGACATTACTAATTTGTAAACAAACAGCTGACATTCCTACAAATATGTAAACAAGCAGCCGACATTCTAATTTGAAAACAAACAGCTGAAATTACTAAGTAAACAAACAGCTGACACTTCTACAGCTGAAATTCATAAAAAGATGTACACAAGTCACAAACAGCTGAAGGATTGTGACTTGAAAGTATTTTGAAGCTTGTAAACAAACAGCTAACTGCTAATATCCCCAAGATATATGAGTAAACAAACAGGTGACATTACTAAAATATGTAAACAAACAGCTGACATTACTAAGATATGTAAACAAACAGCTGACATTCCTATTAATGTGTAAATAAATAGCTGACATCACTAAAAATGTAAACAAACAGCTGACATAAAAGTAAAAAAAAAGTTGAAATTACAATTTGCTCTACTTTAAAATAGTTTTTGGAGAGTTGAACGCGTTCTTGACTGCAATAAAAATTCTCTCAAAGGTTCATAAATCTTGTTGGTTTGCAAACTACATAATGAAAGAGTGTCCAACCGCATCAAATTGTCCAGCGGATTTTCAAAGGAGGAGGTAAAGAATGTCGAGTACTTACAATGTTGATGCTAGCGATAAGTAGAGTTGAACGGGGAACAGCAGAATTGAGCACTTGATAGGTGAGGAGACGATCTTGACTATTGAGCGAGAAACTTTGCACGATGCCTCCAGTGAGATCTTGTAAAGCTTTGGTCGTGAAACCGTTTTGTAACGCTTCGTATGTTCCATAAAGCCTTTAAAAGAAATGGAATGAATATGAATAAGAAAAAAATGACAACTTTTCCGGAAATTCGCCAATAAAATCAAGAATTTCGAAAAAAATGTAATCTTAAACATTTCGAAATTCGGACAAATATGGAAAATATCGAAATTCGGCTTACAATCCCGAAAGTTCGGAAAATCTCCGGATTCAGACAGAATAAAATTGAAAATTCGAAAAAATTTAATCTTGAAAATATCGAAATTCGACTTTTAAAATCCCGAAAATTCGGGTAAAATGAAATATCGAAAAATTCCACTTTCAAAGAATCTCGAAAAAATTCGAATTAAAATCGAGAAATAGATGAAATCTCCTCACAATCTTTCGAATTCAGAAAAAAAAATCGAGATTTGAATTCAAAATTCCGAAAATCGAGGATAATTCGAGAAAAAAATTAAATATTCTTACTAAATTCTCGAAAATTTCAAGATTCGCACAAAAATCTCGAAAATTAGGAAAAGAGAATAAATCCCAATTTTTTTACCATTTTTTGCTTGAGGAAAAAAATTGTGAACGACTTACTTTGCGTACGCTTTTTCTAGTAGTGCAGCCCAAAACTCTGATGGATCGGTAGAATGAAGGTAAACAAGTCTTCCTTTGTAAGTGGGTAAGCGGTCATCAATCAGCACTTCTACCCAATCGCCAAAATGCCAAAAACGGAACCTGAAAAATCAAAGAGAAAAACGTTTAATGATCACCTTTTGAGAACACAACATTCCTTCACAAATTAAATCAGATTCCATTTGGCTTTTAGCTATCGTTCCAATCATCAAGGACCACATTCTCAAAATCAATGCCAAGGGTAGAAAAATTATAAAGGTGGATAATTAGGGAAAACACTATTGAATTATTGAAACTTTTTTTAACGTGAGAGCATCGTATCGCGGTTCTATGGATCTGTTTTTGTTTTCTAGTTGTCTTGTGTTCAATTTTGGTCCAATTTTATCCAAGGTGTTAATTTTGCCCAATTTTGTCCATTGTTTCAATTTTGTCAATGTTGAACAATTATCCAATGACAAAATTTGTTCATTTGTTCATTTTTGTTCATTTGTTCAATTTTGTTCAATTTTGTTCAATTTTGTTCATTTGTTCAATTTGGATTTTTGTTCAATTTTGTCCATTTGTTCAATTTTGCTCATTTATTCAATTTTGATTTTTGTTCAATGTTGTCTGATTTTTGTCTATTTTGATGATTCATAGGAACTTATTTGCAATTTTGTCCAGTTTGTCACATTTTGTCAAAATATCGCGCTTATTGATTGAAACTTTCAGTCTTGTTTTTCAGAATTTACGGTATTTTGGCGTAAAAATTCTAAATTCATACTAATCTTAGATTTTTGGATTTAATTTGATTTTGGGCACAGATTTTATAACCTTGAGTCAGTGTGTATGACCACTTTTCTATAGACATTGTGAGGCTGTGACTTGAAAAGTATGTGAAATGAATGAAGCTGATTTTGACCCCCTCGTGATGCATAGACCTGTGAGATGCACTTGTATGCAAAGTTTCACTTTGAAAAGAGATTTTTATTCAATTCATAGAGGAGCTAGAGGAGATTGATTTTCATTGCCCATTTCTATTTTTAAACGTCCTTTTATTTCTCACGTTTACAATTTTTATGGAGGTTTCATAAAACGATTTCTAACATTTCTTATTGATTAAAAGAATATTTGAATTTTCACGCCAAAAACATGACAAAAACATTTTTTTTTAATTTTTGATCTAAAGTTAAGAAAAATATCGAAAATGTGTGATTTGGGGGCCTAATAGAATATTTGAATTTTCGCGCTAAAAAATAAAGAAAAATGTTATGAAAACAGATATTTGAATTTTCGCGCTAAAAACATCACAAAAATACTGACTTTTGGCTTCTAACATTTTTCAAAATTCCAAAAAAAGTTATCAAAAAAACTTTCATTTCGGGACTAAGAATTTATTTCAATTTTCGCGCCAAAATTCATCAATTTTTTATTTTCTAAGAAAAATCATTTGAATTTTCACTTTGAATGTTTGAACAAAAATTGTATTGTGAAGCTCAGTTTGTAAGGGAAAGTGAGCTCTAAAAATCAAATAAACCAAAGCTCATCAATATGGAAATTGAGGAGTTTAATTTCCCTACCTGAAGACTCCGCAGTAGCCATGTTCAAAGTTCTGGTCTGGAGGAACCACCCTGTCTAGAAACTTTGGGGTCAGGGTGAGAGAAGAAACTGCTGCCAAAAGCCATGGATCACCCTGTTCACCCTGTTCGACGTCAAACCGAGATGCTCCCTCAGCTATGAATTTGGGCCTCTGGCAAATTTCCTGCAAAGAGCAAAGAGATGATAAGTGTGCCAAATGAGCTTTTGAAAGAAGAAAATCTTCTTGAAAATTGTCAGAAAATCTTTGCACACTTGGTGCACATTTCATCTGTGTCTCATTCATTCCAATCTTCTTTGCTGTCTTATTGTGTGAGAAAATTGCCACAGTGTTTTAAAAATGACTTTTTTCTTTAGTTGATTGCAATCGAAACTCTTTTTTTTTGCTTTAGAAATTCTTTTAAATTCTTGCAAATGTTAGCAATTTATGATATGAAAACAGTTACAAAGAATTTAAAAGAAATTTTTCAGCACGTAAAAGAAGTAAAATTGTAAAAATTACAACGTATCGTTAACGAGACTTTAATCGATTTTAACACACTGTGCATGTGCAAACTGCCTCAACCAAAAGGAGAAGATGCATTTTGTAAAAGTTGGTAAACTTGACGTCTTTTCGTTTATATTGTTGTTGTGCAGATGGTGATGATTTCATCGAAGCCGGTGATCCGTTTCTCTCATGCCCAATTTTTGCCTTTTGTGATCAGACAAGACACAGGATCAATCTTCATGAGTAATATCAAATGTTCGACAGTGACGACAAGAAGAAAAATGTATCACTTGAGATATCATCTAAGCAATTTTTCATGACTTCACTTCAGGTAGTCTGGGAATCGAAGGCTTCGAACAAATTAACACATCATTCTTTGCAACTCAACAAATGATTGGAACTCATGATCCACTCTCAAGATTGGTACTTCATATTGCATTACTAATTTGAAAATCTTGCTTGGAGAGCATTTACTGAGTCATCTTCATGAATTTCAAGTTTCATGACTTATCCACATTTTGTCTTCTTGATAATTGGAGTCAAAAATGAGTAAAGCTCATTTTGTATTTGGTGACTTGTTGTGCTTGTGAGAATGAGGTCATGCACATCACTGCAATGACTTGTATTCACATTGTTGAAGCAAAGTACCAAATAACCGTGCAAGTTCACTTTCAAGACAACATTCCACAAATTCTTACTTTTTGAAACATAATTTTGATTTTTCACATGTCATTTCCTAATGGAAAATGCTTGATAATGTGTGGAAAATGTACGATTTTTAGGTACTTTAGACATTCACATTTATGTGAAAATCTTCATTTGCAATTTTTCAATCCCTTCTTCTTCAAGAAGATGTGGTGAATTTTGACAGGTGTCTATCAATGTCGATGATTTTTTTCTTCTCATTGTTACTCATGAAGATTGGATCTGTGCCTTGTCTGACCACAAAAGGCAAATATTGGGCACAAGGAAAACGGATCATTGTCTTCGATGAAATCATCACCAACTGCACAACAATTTTTTCTTCGAAAAAAATTATACGAAAGCTTCTCGAGTTGAAAATGTTAGACTTACATGTGGTCTTAACCACACAATAGGATGCAAGGGCGGTTTCTTATTTCTGTAAATGGACCTATTGTTGGGTGGGAAATCTGGATCTTCAAATAGTTGTCCTCTATCGCGGCACAGCCTTTTGATATGTTGATAGTTGGTCTTTTGGAGTCGACGTTGCAGACTTCGGTCCATTGTCCAGTATCTTTAAGAAATAACGAAAGTTATTAAAGTTAACGATGTAATTTTTACAATTTTACTTCTTTTATGTGCTGAAAAATTTCTTTTGAATTCTTTGTAACTGTTTTCAGATCATAAATTGCAGACATTTGCAAGAATAAAAAAGAATTTATAAAGCAAAAAAAAAAAAAAAAAACTATTTCTTTCAAAAATTTTTTTTGTAATTTTTTAAATGTCATTTTACCTGGACAAGGTGGACTGCTTGTCGTCCATTTTGCTGTTCTGGTTTTGTTGCCAGCCATGGAGCCACTGCTTCATTGGGACGCCCTCTGCAAAAAAAAAATGATAATTTTTAGCCCAAAATTAAGATTTTGAGTTTGTTATTGTAGTTCCAAAAACGTTTTGGAACAAAGATATACAAAGTTTTAATCTTTTGGATCTGAGTTTGAGTAGTGCAACATTTTTCTCTATATTTGGCATAAGTCCATTTTTCATTGATTTATTGTCTAAGACGTCTTGCCAAAATGTCCAGAATTCATCAATATTCTCTGTCAATTGTTCTTTTGCAGATTCTCATTCACAAGGAAATGCAGAGATTTTTTTTACAGTTAGTTCAAATTCCTAAACTTTTTGCAATAATCTTTGGAATTCAAATTCAATTTCTTTCACATTTTTTCTCAATTTTTTCCCCAACATTTTTCAATTTTTTCAACTTTTTCCTCCATTGTTTATCACTTTTCCCAATTTTTTTCATTTTTTTTTTTCAAGTTCTGTTTAGTTTTTTTCCAGTATTTTTTTCAACTTTGATTTTATGTCAAGTCATGCTTTCTAACCATAGATTTTCAAATAAGGAAAAAGAAAATTTTGTGGTTCTTCTTGTTGTTGACTCAAAGGATATTGAAAAGTCAAGAAAAATCGTTGAATGTTGCAAAGTTCAAACCAATTATTACACTTCCTTTCTTTTGTTATGACTTCTTATTTGAACTCTGTTGCTCCGGAAAAAGTCTCCTATTTCTGCCTTTGAAAAAGAAATTAATGACAAACTCAGCAGAATGTAAAAAATGATGCTTGTTTTCAAAACCACTAATTATCAAAGAGCCAATTAGAGATGAGAAAAATGGCGAAAGTTTTTTGGGGGAAAACACGAATTATTTTGCCTTTTAAATATTAGGGTACCCTACAAATTATGAATTATTTTAGCAAAAATCTACTTTCTTGGTAAAATACTGAATACACACTGTTCCAAACCTCAAATTGTTGTCCAAAAAATTAATTTTAGGAAAACTTACATCAGTGAATTTGGATGGGGTTTGAATTCAATTTGTCATAAGATTTTGAATTCAGAATGTAGAAAAAAATCGCCTTTTCCAATATTTTATAAGTTTTTTAGGATGAAATATTCAAGAATGTCTTCCAATTTTGGTGCTTGTCAACACCAAGCAAAAACTATTTTTTAAAAAATAGATTTTTGACCAGAAATAACTTCAAATCTGTGTTTTATTGATCCACCCTAAACCATATTTTGAATATGAATACTGAAAAAAGCATCCAAAAACATTTTTAGGTGATTTATTATTTTCATAGTATTAGGGTGGGGCAAGTTTTACAGATAAAATTAAAAACTCAAAGTATGTTTAGTCAAAATCCCTTTTTTTTTGACCAAAATGGATTTTTTATATCGGAATTTTTTTTGTTAAAAAGTTCCTTCAAATCTGTGTTTTATTGAACCACCCTAAACCATTTTGCATGTAAAACTAGATCAAAGAGCAACAACCCAAAAAACACAGGAAATCCTGTTTCACTTACATAAACGACCTCACCCAAAGAATAATTTCACACGATTTTGAAGACACTAAAAAATCAAGATTTCAACTTGATTTTCATCACTGTCACTATTAATAGTTGCACTACGTCACATTTCTCTTTTTATTTCTCTCCATTTTGCGATCTTTTAAAGACACTAAAGTGAAACTGTCAAATCGCCGAGTAGGCGCACCTGAACTTCAGTACTGAGAGCTGAGAACTAAGCGATGCAGAGCTGAGTAGTTGCGCCCAACTGAGGATCGAGCTGAGAGCAGCGCCGGACGCCCACTTGCAACCCCCCTCAATATAATCACAAGTTTCACCCCTGTGAGCAACATAAGCAACCGCAAAAATCTTGCAATATGAGCTTTGCTAGCGTTAAAATCTCCAGAAAATTTTACGAAAATGTTACAAAGAGGTAAAAAGAAGAATTTTTTGGCGCAAAAATTGTTACAACTAATTTGGTAAAATGTTGAAATTAACTCAAACGGAAATTCGACCAAAACCGAACTTCGACCGAAATCAAAATTCGATCAAAACTGAAATTCGAACAGAACTAAAATTCGGCCAAAACCGAACTTCGACCGAAATTTGACCGAAATCAAAATTCGAATAAAACTGAAAGAAACCGAGAGGTTTGGCCGAAATTCGGCCAAAAATCAAAATTGGACTAAAAGTTTTGGCGCGAAAATTCACATTTTTGCCTAACGAAAAAAAGTTCCGAAATTGTAGTTTTTGAAAATCTGTAAAATAGTGAGTCACCCTAAGGTTTTTTTTCTCTATTTAGACAAAAGAAAGGCATAAAATTCCAAAGTCTGCAAAACAACTTAGCGGTTAACGGTGTCACATGTGTGTGCAAAAGAGTTAAGGGTGGAAGTATGTACTTCTGGCCTATCTAGCAACGCATAGAATGCAGGGTATATACTAGCGCAAGACATGATTATAGCAAAAGCTTTGAAGCCCTTCTTGGTGGTTGTGTAGCTCAACTATCACGCACAATTAAAGTTCTTATTTTACAACAACTTTTCTACCTTGTTTTAGTATACACAGTGTGTCAAAAACCCATTTTGTGTCCAAAAATTCAAGTTGATGAAAATTATTTAATTTGGAGTTTTGTGTTTTTACATCTGTGAAATCTGATTTGGATATAGTGAAAAAGTGTTTTAACTTCTGTGAAATATGTTTTTACTACTATGAAATCTGTTTTTACTACTGTGAAATCCGTTTTTACTTCTGACTGTGGAAGTTCATTTTGAGATTTTGTTTGAATATTAGGACAAAAATGGGCTTTTGACACAGTGTGTATAGTACAACACAAAAGTTCAAAGTTCTCCAAGTTTCACCTTCTATGCAGAACTTCTCTAGATTTCCTTTCCGATCTCATTTAGATCCATGTTCTCTTTGTTGATCTTTATCTCTATTGCTTAGAAATCGGTTTGTGCTCAATACTAATAAGTAGGATATGGGCAGCAAAACAGGTCTCATGTCTAGTTAGTTTCCTCTAGTTTGAAGGGATTTTACAATTTAAAAGGATTAATGGAAGGGATTTTGTACAAGTCTTTTTGTAGTCAAGGGATTTTGTTGACTAAAATCTTTCAAACTAGACATGAAGCCTGTTTTTTTCCTAATATCAGTTACCCCTTCCCTCTAGGAATTTTAGCACTTTGTCAAACTGTGAAACCATAATTGAAAAGACCAATTTTTCGCCAATTTTTAAAGAGCTTCACGAGTTGATGATCCATTTCTCTTTGCTGCATAAAAGTTTCAGAAATTCCAAAAGAGGGATGAGTCAAGAACTTCGCCAAGTTTTCCACCCTTTGCACAGTTGTTTGAAACTATCAAAAATGTCTCATTATGGTAAATAATTAAAGTTACCAAAAGTTTGAATATTCACTTTACAATTCTGACAAATCGTGACCAAGTTGATAAATTGGATCAACTTACATGACAATTGTGACACATGTGACCAATATGATTATGACACCTAACTATTGTGACACATAACTTTTGTCACAAATGAGCTCATTGTGACACATGTGACCACTGTGACACATTTAACCATTGTGACACATGTGACCATTGTGACAAATTATTATTATGACACATACCTTTTGTTACACATATGGTTATTGTGACATATGTGAACAGTGACCATTGTGACATAATGAGGTTACTGTGACACATGATATCATTATTCAATTTTCAACTCGATTTTACAATTTTTTTTATGACTAAAGTGATCTTCCTTTATTTTTTCAGAGTCTTTAATGCTCCAACCCATTTGGGAGATGAAAAAGTTGACACTTCCAGCATTGTCTATGCTGGTTTAGCTCTTATTGAGCTCACATTGAACAACCCTGAAAGGACTGTGGTTTATAAGGTCAAGAATCCTTGTTCTTCCAGGAATGAAAGACCTTTGATTATTGCTGCAGCAAAAGAAACAAAAGAATTCATTAAAAAAGCCTGTAGCCATTTCCAAAAAGGCTATGATGCTTTCAAGGAAGGCCCAATCGAAGTGGAAATGGAAGGTCATGAAGTGGACTTCAATATTGAGCTACTCATGGCTCAAACAGATGGAAAAATTAAAATCCTAACCACAGGATTGGGAGGTGCATACTGCCTCTTGTGCAAGTCATCTTCTGAAGATGCCCACAATGAGACAAAAATCAAAGAAGGCTTTGAAATGGACAGAAAATTAGATGAATTAAAGGAGCTCTTCATCAAGTTGGCAAAGCCTGACAAAAAAACTGGAGATCTCATAATTCCTAGGGAAAAAGGAGACTATGCATCCAGACAAGGATTGACTGGGGAACCAGTGTTGCCAGAGGATGTCTTTAGAGAAATTGCTGTATTACATGCATGGCTAAGATGCTTAGGTCACATGTTGACAATTATATACAGGGTCAATGCTAATGTAAAGCAATACCGAGAAAGCCTTGGCATATGGAAAGAATCCAAGATTAAAAGAGCCAAGAAAAAGTTTCAACAAAAGATGATCACAGCCTGTTCAATGGTTTTGGACAAACCACTTCAAGGTGGTGGAAACACCAACACAGGAGATTTGGCCAAAAGATTTTTCTCTCCCAAAAATAGAGAAAAAATAGTCTCCTTTTTTGAAGGCAGTCAAGAAGAAAAAGAATGCCTGAAGAAACTATTACAAAACCTCAATGTCATTTTGAGGCTTGCTAGCTGCTCAAGAAAAATCAAAACTGAAGAATTGAATGATTTTTGTAAAGAAACAATGCTTCTTTACTTGTCCCAATTTAGTTGGTATCCAATGTCACAGAGTATGCATCAAATTTTGGCTCATCTTGCTGAAAGGATTGATTTGAATGGTGGGACTGGAATTGGAGAACTTAGTGAACAAGGCCTTGAAGCAACAAACAAAGAAATTAGGAAAGGAAGGAATGAGTTTGCTAGGAAAACTGGATTAGAAGCAAACTTTAGGGATGTTTTCAAGAGGCTTTTTGCTATGAGTGACCCCATTATCAATTACCTCAAAAGAGAGTCAACCTGCGATAATTGTTATGAAAAGGGACATACTTCACGAAAATGCACTGAATTAATGGAAATTGCAGATGAAAATCCCACTGAAGATGGATTGAATTTTGTAATGAGTTTTCCACTTCTCTATATGTACATACTAAAAGTAGAAAAAAACTACATAAATACCTAAAATACCTAAATAAAACCATAAAACCTTCAAAAAAACAGAGGTCAAAAACTGACATACGCTATTTCCACTGTCAAAAAACCATAGAAGGAGGCATTTTTCGAGGTCATGACAATATTCAAAAGTTGCTCAGCGACCTCGATTTAGGGGGACCGGGTGACCTCAGATCCAACCTCCGAGGTCGCTGGAGGACGATAGTCAAAAAATTGCGATTTTGCACAGTCGAAAATTCCAACTTTCTGAACTTCAAAAAAAATTTCTAATACTATGAGCGGAATCCCACCACCTTGTGACATATGCCAAAAGAAGCGCAAAATTGTCCTCTTTCCAACGGTGTATGACACATGGCTACACTTTTCAATTTTATATAATAAAAATTTCAAATAACCGCGCCAAGTCAGCATTTTTAGTACTAAAGAAGGGCAAAATGGGTGATTTTGTCGCTTCCGCCGATTTTGCGAAAATCGCTATATTTTCCCGATTTTTGCGAAAATCGAAAAACCGTTTTGGGGGGTTCCTACCAACATATTAAACAACCAAAAAATCAAAAAAATGAAAAAAAAATTTTTTGGTCAACCATGCCTGGTGCGTCACTGTGCAACGCATGTTTCAAATGCTATTTTTTGGCGCGAAAGTTCAAATATATATTTTCTATATTGTGCTAAAATGAGACTGTTCAAGTGATTTTCAAACCACTGTGAGATTTTAACAGTTTACGAGAACACTAGAAATGGTTTTTCATGACTCTGCAGCATTTTGGCTTCAAAAGTAAGTTGCGGCCTAGAATTTATGCAGAAATGTGCAAGTGTGACAAATCAGGATGATGGATGCCCTCTCCTCTCTTTCTTAGACTAACTTGGCTTGCCTGGTTCATGACTTCAAGCTGGAGTAGGCAAAACCGCAAACCCTTTTATGGGCAACCACCACCAACCACCTTTTAAACCTCTCTTTAAAATCTGCTCTTCCCAATGTATTTTCTTACCCCAAAATTCATAGTTTAGTTCTTATTTGAAAATGTGACCTTTGTGACAAATGTGACCATTTTTACAAATATTACCACTGTGACAAATGTTACAATTGAAACAAATATGGTAAGTGTGACCATTGTGACAAGTGTGACAATTTCGACTCAAATTACTAGTGACAATTGTGACAAACAAGATAAGTGTGACTATTGTGACTATTTCGACAAATGTGACCAATTTTGGTGAAAATGTGACAATTGTGATAAGTGTGACAACTCCGAGTATATGACTAGTGCCAAGTGTGACACATATGACAATTGTGACAAATATGACAAGTGACCATGATGAATATTTTGATATTTTGACAAATGTGACAATTTCAACACATATGAACTAGTGACAATTGTGACAAATATGACAAGTGTGACCACATGTCAAGTTGAATTTTCGATTACTTTTTCTGAGTCATTTTGTAAGAAAGATAGTACAATGCTCAGTTTCGTACCCTGCGTAGATTTCTACAAGCAAATGAGGAGTCTGAAGGAATCTAAAAACCCATTGGTACTACGTCCACCACATTGTACATTCCATAGCAATAACAGGTTACAAACAGTGTCTAGATGCTCGTAAAAACGAACTAAGCAAGCAAGATGATGTAGTGTCACAAAAAATAAGCTTATCTGGGTTTCAAATGGTTGACAAAAAAATGAAATTGTAGACATTACCAAAAAACCGTTTTATATCTTTGTTGAAGTGAAAATGGAATTCTTCAGTTATAATTCTGTAATTTCAAACACTTCAAATACTTTTTGGCGTTAAAATTCAAAGTCACAACTAAAATTATATTTGAATTTTAGCCATGAAAATTCTAAGTTTTGACTAAAAATACTAAATAATTTTAGGTGTGAAAATTCAAACTCACTTGAATTTTAGGCATGAAAATTCAAAGTTTTGAATTTTGACTAAAAATGCTCAATAATTTGACATTTTTGACCTAAGAAGACTCATTTTTCACGACACGATTTTACGCTAATTTAAAAGCCAGAAATGTTCACGACCAATTTTTTAGGTGAAAGTTTTATTAATCGTCCGTAAAGCCCACATGCATGAACTGACATTTAACGAACGCTGAAGAAGAAGAAGAAGTTCACACTTAGGAGAGGACTGCTGAGCATCTTGAGTTCCAGACACAAGACCATAATAAAAAAAATGGAGTAAGGTGACCTGGATCCACATGAACATAAATTGCAAACCTGTTTGGAAAATCTGCTGTGCTAGATTATTGTCCTAGAAGAACTCAAAAGATTTTTTTTTGGCTTTAGGCCAAAGATGATCCCTTTATCCATTCATCTTACTTTACACTTCAAAAAAATTCCTGAAGGCAACAAAAATGAATTCTGAAGGGAAAAAATCACTTTTAAAACTTTGGACTTACTTGGACTTACCAATGCAAGTCAGAATGACTGGACAATTGGTAACATTATAGGCTTTTCACCCAAACTTCTAGTTCAAGTGACTCTACAAGAAAAGGGGATGATGATTCAAAGTCTCTATCATCATTTCTTTTGACGTTTCAATTGCTAGTCAAAAGCCATAGAAAGTGACATCTAGATAGTAAAATATCTACATCTGATGCCAACTTTGCCAACAAAGAAAATTCCAAGAGGGATAAAGGGGCCAACAATGTGGTTGAAAAATCATTTGAAATAATTTCCAATTTTTTTTTTTGTATTGACAAAATGAGAAGAACATTTTTTGTAAATTCAGGTTTCTGTAGTTTTTCATTGATTTTTATGCGTTTCTGGTTAGATAATTGAGCATTTTCTCAAGCCTCAACTTTCTCTAGTATGGATCTCAAGTAGCTGCTGCTAAAGAAAAACCCAAAGGAAGTTTGATGATAGATTGGTTTCAAGCTGAGAAGAGCGTTTAGGTATCATCACTATGCAAAAAGCTTCGCCGCTTACTGCTTACTCTAAAGAATCTAATAAACGTACATGTAAAATAAACAACCCCAGCGGAGACTGATCCGAGCGGAGCCCGACCCGAGTGGAGCTCAAGCCGAGCGGATCCCGACCCCAAGTTGAGCCAGACCCCGAGCGGAGCCTGACCCCGAGCGGAGCCCGACCCCGAGCGGAGACCGACCCTTAGCGGAGCCCAACCCGAGCAGAGACCGACCCCGAGCGGAGCCCGACCCCGAGCGGAGCCCGACCCCGAGCGGAGCCCGACCCAAGCGGAGCCCGACCCCGAATAGAGCCCGAACGTGAGGGGTCTGGGGAGCCCAACCCCGAGGGGAGCCCGACCCAGTCGGAGTCCATAAAAGTAGAGACATGTACGTTTATTAGGTACTTTAAAAAGTCTCTGCCTTGCATACCTTAGATGTTTTGACAGGCAGGGTCAAATACCTTTTAACAAAACATGCTGAAGTTTTCCGTAGCCATTATGAAATCCACTCTCATCAAAACATGTCAAGTCATTCAATCATGCAAAGGGCCACCGCCTGGCTAGATGGAGCTAGCCAATCATTGGGAAAAATCAACACCCATTATCTTGGCTTTAACATTCTTTTATGCTTGCATGATACACAAGTTTACCTTTGTCTCAAATGTGAATTGTCCCATTGGCAAATCATCTTCAATTGTTTCCTTATTAATTTTGTCCTATTTAGTTCTTGACTAAAGTATGAAGAGTTCGGATGAAAAATGATTCAAGGTGTAAAAAGGTGAAAGATTGAAAGATCTCAGCATGAATGAGAACCTATTATACTTGGATCCAGCTCCTTTATTGATTACATGAGAAGATAATTCATTCTAGGGTGGATTTCAATTACTATCAGTGCTCTCCATCATCTTTTATGTTAAACGATCTTTCCATGTATAGAAAATTGGATATTTAGCTCAGCTCAGCCACACACTTTTATGGGTGGTGCTGTATGCTCCTCCAAAAGTCATGTTTTTCACATAGAAAAATGATGTGCCAAAAGCAATGTTTCAATTTTCAAGTCAGGAGTTTTGTGCTGTGTTGAATTATGCAAATTTTCTCTGAGCCAAACTTTTTTCTTTGGTAGCTTGTAGTTCTACATAAAAATTGTAAATAACAGTGTATTCAAATTCTTGCAAAAAATCTTAGACTTTGAATTTTCAAGCCTAAACTTTCTTGATAGTTTCATATTCATTTGGTCAAACTTTTCTTACTTTGGGTATCAAAATTCAAACTGAAAACCATAAAGGGTGACATAATTCTTAAATGACCCTAAAACTTCTCAAAGAAGTCAAAAATGGCCCAAAGTTGGTCTAAATTAGTCTAAAGGTCCAAAGTTGACTCAAAAAGGTCTAAAAGTGGTCCAAAAATGGTTTAATATTAGTCCAAATCAACCACAATTATTTATCAAAAGTTGTCCCATAAATGACCCTAAAACTTCTTAAAGAAGTCAAAAATGACCCAAAATGACCCAAAAGTGTTTTTTTTGCAATGTTTTTTCCTTGTCTAACCAATGTTGTTCCTGTAAAATTCCACACGGCTGGTTCATAACCATCATCATCATGAAGAAGAAGATAGGAGGACTCTGCTTGACTATGTTGCTTGGGTTACCTTAATACTTTGGGCAAAGGGGATGAGAAGAAGGTTCCATGAAGTAGGTCGCTCTTAGACCTGGCCTAGACTCTTCTGTTGCTTTGCTTGCTTGTGCATAGAGCTCTGCTGCTAGCCTAAACCCAACCTGAACCTAACTTGCTGAATAGTAACCTATACCTGACTTCCGTACAATTAACGTACATTTCATACTTAAAAGCCAAAGGGCAATTAGAAAACCAAGTAAAAAACCACATCACTATACACAAAAACTTCCCCCATTATAATACAGGAAAAAGCTTTGATGAAATGAGGAGAGGATCTTTTTAGTTTAAGTAGATCACGCAACAACTTTCCATGAACTAAAATGGATGGAAAACAATCTTTGGGACAATTTCTAGAGGTTTTGAGATTTGGACACAAATGGTGGGACAAGATTTTTATTTATTGCTACAACAGAATCATGGCCAAAATTAGGCCAGAAACTATATTTGGATCACTTTTTGGGACATTTTTGACATTCTGAGACAATTGGTGAAGACATATTACTTGGGACAACTATAAGATACAAAATTCTAATTTTGATTCAAGTCTGAATAAATTCATATCCCAGCACACTTTAGTCTAAGGAAAGGGAAACCTTTTGAGCATGACTGAGTTGAAAGTGAGCTGGTACTCAAAAAGAATCTTCAAACCATTAGAAAATTGTCTTCACAAGACTGTTGTTTAGCTGTTTTTGTACCATTGTGCTTTATGGACAGTGATAATGAGAGGTGAAATCTTCAAATCGTTGGGGTCATCTCATCTTTTCCCTCCCTTCCTTATGAAAAGTGGTAGTAGTGATGATCTTACCCTCTTCTCAAAAGTCTCTCTCTTCCTCCTCCTGAGCAGATGCATAACATTTGAATACATTTTCTTTTTGATAAATAGCACAGAAGTTTCTCCTTAGCATCAAAACATGTGTAATTTACCTTAATCTCACAACCCCTAAAAAATCAATTTTTGCTTAGTACCTAAGCTATCTAATGCCATCAGTCATATTTGCATCAGTGAAAGTGACAACTAGGTAAGCAATGCCAAGTGTAAAAGATTATTCAATTCTATATCTTATAGACATCATCTCAATTGAATTGTTTGGACAATAAGATTTTTAAGATTGATTTTGAAAGACAGTTCTGAGATTGCATTGAGACATCATTGGTGATCTCAGACACTATTGGACAATAGTAACTAAGTCTAATTTGAGATCCATTTTGAGTCAAAAACTTATTTTGGATCAAGAACAAAAAGTCAAAAAGATATTTTGGATCAAGAAACAACTCTGAGTCAAATATCAAGTTTGGGTCAAAATCCTATTTTGGATATGAAACTACTTTGGTTCTAAACCAATTTTGAATCAAAAACAAAGATTTGGCTCACAAATCTACTTTGAATCAAAATCCATTTTGACTCAAAAATCAATTTTGGATCAAAAGCATTTTTGGATCAGAACCCAACTAAATATAGACTATAAAGCAATAACACTTTTGTTCAAATATTTTTTGGGTCAGAATCCATTTTGGATCAATTCTACATGATAATTTTGATTCAAATTCATTTGTTGATCCAAAAGTGCCAAAAACTTGTAAAATCGAAATGAAGAGATGTTACTATTGATACAAATTCTGAGATATTTTGAATCATCATCAGTGAGAATGAAACTGAGAAACTGAGATATGAACAAAAGATGAAAGTTTTGCAAAAACAAACGAGGAAATCTTGAAAACATGAAAGGTATCATCAGTTGAGACACTACATAGATGATTAAAGACCCAAACTTTGTTGTCATACCTTGTCATGGGGGACAAGAAAGTTTTGCATCAAGATAGGGGTGCGTGAGGTCACAATTCAACTGGTGATTTACAGAAAATGCCCTCAGGCACTCAAACTTATCCATACCATACATGACAAAATGGTAGCAACCAGTTTTGTGGTCCTCATTTTCTAATCTTAGGCTTTTAAACCGCATAATGAGCGATAATTTGGGTTCTTGGATACAGGGTGTTCAGATAGATTTGAGATGGAGTGGTAGAGTCCAAAGTTTCGTTTAAGTTAGGTGAGCTTTTGTGAAGTGTAATTTGAAGCAAGGATTTGGTAATTTTGGAAAAGAATCATTAAAATCTATTTTAGATCAGAATCGATTTTGAATCAGAATCTATTTTGGATCAGAATCTATTTTGGATCAGAATGAATTTTCGATCAGAATCTATTTTGGATCATGATTCATTTTGAATCAAAAGTCCATTTTGGATCAACATTTTCATTTGGATCAAAAAGTCCATTTTGGATCAACATTTTCATTTGGATCAAAAAGTCCATTTTGTATCAAGATATCATATCAATTTGAATATTTTGGATTTTAAAAGCCTAATTTGGTTCTTTTAAGTCCATATTTGGATCCAAAATATATTTGCTAAAAGTTTGATTTGTATCAAAATATAAATTCTGGAAAAAAATCTACTTTGAATCGAAAATCCAATTTTAAACCATTCACTTTTCTGTGCTTTACTTATAACTCAATTCCAAACTTGTTTGACCACCCTGTAGAAACTACTTGGAAGAGTTTTGTAAACGGAGCGGAAAATTGTTGGAAAATCTTTGAAAGAAAGATTTTCAAAGAGCAAAGTGGGCGTTCTCGTTCTGTTAATCTCCATGCCTCCCGGAAAAATTAATCACTTTTCAGTCACACCTTCGGACAACTTGACCAAATGCGGATATCATTTCAAAACCCAAGGAAATTGATTTCCATAACCTCCAAACTCGATTTTCAAGTCATTATTTAACTGCTACGTGAGTTTGATACATAAAAGAGAACAAAAATGCCGGCCGACAAAAAAAGATTTTAATCTGAGGTGGATTACAAAAATTCTTTGAAGACAACTTTTTCAGACTCATCTAATCCCAAATGACATTGACAATCACTTTTGTTGACAATTTTTTTTACATTCTGAGACATTGAACCTTGAAATTCAAAAGTAGAGTCAAAGATGAGTCAAAGTGGAGACAAAGTTGAGCCAAAGTTGAATCAGAATTGAATCAGAGCTGAGTCGAAGTGTACGTCAAGGTTGAGTCAAAGTTGATTCAAATATGAGTCAAAGTTGATTCAAATATGAGTCAAAGTTGATTCAAATATGAGTCAAAGTCGATT
>LT727940.1:422269-436070 GCA_900157175.1 Oithona nana
GTTTCCTTCGTGAAATCTGTTCTCCACTGCAATGAAAAGTTCTTCCATTTGTGATCCATTTGCTCCACTTATGGATCTTAGTTTGCCCTCGCAAGCTCGGGTAACTAAGATCCATGCGTGGAGCAAATGGATCACGCATGGAAAAACATTTTCACGCAGTGGGAAACAGATTTCACTCTGGAAACGACTTTACCGTTGAGAAAAGACCATTGTTCAATCTACAATTTTGTCCCAAGTCTCAACTATGTCCATTTTGTGCATTTTTTATACTATTTATTTTAAAACTTTTTAAAATTGTTTTTCTTCCTTTATAAGTTAGATTTTATGGTCATTTTTATAATTTTGTTTTAGAATGTCGAAAATAGTCAATTGTGCGAAAGAACTGAAAAAAAACAGAAACATTTTTGACAATTTGGTTTCAAATCTTGTATTACATTGCATTTTGTCGCAAAAAGAAACAAAGTCATTACAAGATAATTGCGGTTTTTCATTTTCTCCACCAAAGTTGACGAGGTAATAATAATAACAAAAATGAAATATAGAAATTAGTTACATTTCCGCCGAACTTGAACTTCCCATTTGTCACTGAACAACTTTTTTCCGTAGTAAATCCATTGCTTTGGCGGATGTTTTTAACTGGATTTTTGTCTTATGAAAAACCACAAGGAAGGAACAAAAAAGTTTCTCGGTGGTGATGATCATGATGATGTTGGTTATTGTGGTATAACCATCTGCTATTTCCATTAATTGATACTTGTCCTACTTTTGTATTATTGGGATAAAAACGAAGACTTTTTTATTGGTTTTGTAAACTGTACAAATAATTCATGAATTATCAAAATCAATATTTTGGATAAAAATGTATTTTGGATTTTAATCATGTTTGAACTTGTTGGAACATTATGAAGCTTCAAAACTAAACAAACTTTCGATTTGTAGAGGAGAGACAAAAGACATCCGCCTATTAACTAAAAATTGCCAAAATCACTTCTTCCCACGTCTTCAGAAGAAAATGGCAGGAAATAGACAAGATGCTACATTTTGGTCTCTCTCTCTCGTCTTTTTTGAAGTTTAGTCAAAGTTAAATGAGATAATGAGAAAAAATTCCCAACTACCGTTGCAAGCTTGAAGCAAACTTTCCCACAGACATCATAGCAGCTCATATTGACTGTTTTTCGCCATAAACAAACGCGCGCCTCGCCGCCTACTTTTTAAAACAACTGTCGATTTTCATCAAGAAGACATTATTTTGCGTTAGTGACCAACGGAACTTTGGAAGCCCTCCAAAAACACGTCTCCTTCATAGAAAATAGAGTCGTGTGAAATTTTTATGAGTTGTCGTAAAGTTGTCGTCATCGTTTCTAAAATACTTCAAATGTGTCTTTCATACCATAAACCGATCAGTGATTTCTAAACAACAAATCAAACTTTTTGAAATAAAAAAAGATTTGAAGTTCAAATGGTTCGAAACTTGAAAAATTCCAAGCTCAAATTATTTGAAGCTCAAATAAATTGAAGCTCAAAAGATTCAAAGCACAAATTAATCAAAGATCAAACGAATCGAAGTTCAAATGAATCGAAGCTCAAACGAATCGAAGCTCAAATGAATCGAAACTCAAATGAATCAGCGCTCAAATCGTTCAAATCACAAAAGATTCGAAGCTTTTAAATAAATCGAAGCTCAAACGATACGAAGCTCAAACTATTCATAGCTCAAACCATTTGAAACTCAAAAGCCCGGAAAATAACATAAACGAGACTGAAAAGGCTTTCAGTGCATGACCGTGAGATTAGATACGTTTTGGGACTCTTTGAGACTTTTGGGACTTTTTGAGACTTTTAGGATTTTTTGAGACTTTTGGGAACGTTTTGAGACTTTTGTGGAAATAAAAATAGTACTCGGAAATTAAAGTCACTGTGACGTTAAATGTCACTGTGACGTTAAAAGTCACTTTGAGTAAAGTCCTAAGATCCCCAACAACAATTTTTAAACTTGTAGGACCGTTCGTGAACTCTCACGGTCAAAAAGTATTTTGAACAAAACTATGAAATTGGACTTACCAGCAGCAGATAAGATCCCCAACAACAATTTTTAGACTTGTAGGACCGTTCGTGAACTCTCACGGTCAAAAAGACAATCTTAAAAGTTGTACACTTTATTAGGTATGCAAGCCAATGTTTATAATGCCCAACACCATTTTTTAATGCAAGTCACAATGCAATTTTTTCAAAATTGGAAAATAAAGGGGACAATATGCCTCTTCTTTCTATAATTGGCACCAATGACAGTAGTAGCGCGTGGAGAACCTCGGGAAGTCGATGATTTGGGAGAATAACCTGAGCTTTTTGAACTTGTAGCTCCAGCTCCACTGTGTCTATAAAGCAAAGCAATATTTGAAATATGATTTGACAAAAAAGCTAACTAGGAGGCCGCAAAGGGTGTTCCGGATTGGTGGTCAAGGGTCAAGCAGGTCATAGGTTTGGAATTTGTATTTAGAACTGGAAAATGTGGGGAATGAGGAGGTGCCTCTTCTTGCGGTAGCTAGCTGAATGCCTAGATAAAACAAGGTAAAAGATTAGTAAAGCTCAAACAAATCGAAGCTCAAATAAATCGAAGCTCAAATGAAACGAAGCTCAAACAAATCAAAGCTAAAACAAATTGAAGCTCAAATGAATCGCAGCTCAAACAAATTGAAGCTCAAACAAATAAAAGCTCAAACAAATCGAAGCTTAAAACAAATAAAAGCTCAAACAAATCGAAGCTTTAATGAACCGGAGCTCAAATGAGTTGAAGCTCAAATCAATCGAAGCTCAAACAAATCAAAGCTTGAACAAATCGAAGCTTACACAAATAGAAGCGAGAAGTGGTATGCTAAATTGTCAATTGAAATTCTGTTGAGAAAAGGAGCTTCAAAAAACAACAAATCAAAGGGGTAACTCAAGCGATCCTTTCACAAAGTTTGCTGTAGACGTATCGAGTGGTAGTAGAGTTACTACAACAGCAGGAGGGGCCTTTAGGGAGGAAACAAAAAAGGATGTCAGTAAATGCAGCTTAACGAAGCTTGCAGTGGAAAGCTGGAAACTTTTTCCTCCTTGTGTACTTTCAAAGAAAATCACTACTTGCACTCTCTACTTCAACGTCTCGTCAATCCTACTTTTTAGCCTGGGTACAACTTTGGATTTTTGGCATAAAATAAGATTTTTCTCACCTGCTTCCAATGACAAAAACTCCACTAGGTGCTGAACCTCTAGCTGAGATTGTTGATGAGTCTTTGTTGGGTTTGTAAGATTCTCCAATCACAAAAGTTTCTCTAGGCTGTAAGGAAAGTCAAGTTAAAAAGATGAGATTACGTAATGTTTAGTTAGACTTACCTCTTGTTTTGGGGCAACAAATTTTCTACCACAAGTAGGTACATGTCTGATAACTTTGCAGAAATAGTCCTTTTGGCAAGTTCCAGTTTGGCAAGGGTTGACACAGTAGTAATCTTCACAAGCTTCAGTGTCTGAACAATCTTCATCTCTTTGACATTCTCCTTGAGTACATGAGACTTTGGGATCACCAAATGAACCTGAAGGGCACTTGCAAGTAAAGCCTGAGATGCCTTGAGGTGTGCAAATAGCTCCAGGACCACAAGGGTTAGGATCACATGGATCAGGTGCTTCAACACATTTTTGGTTTTGACAAATGTATCCTGACTGGCAGTCAGGATCTCTTTCACATTCTGGACCACAACCAGTGATAGTGTCTGGCTTGGGAATCAAACCTTGAAGACATCTACAGATGGGATTGCCAAGTTTGTTTGACATACATCTTGTTCCTGGACCACAAGGACTGGGATCACAAGGATCAGGTTTCAAGACACACCTGAAAATAAAAATTCAATATGATTGAAATATTCACAGGACAGAAAGGTAAGATTTTACTTTTGGTTTTGACAGATGTAATCTCTTCCAGGACAATCAGGATCTCTAACACACTCAGGTTTGCAACCAGTGATGGTGTCAGGGTTGGGAATCAATCCAGGTTCACATCTACAGATGGGATTACCAGAAGGTCCAACAGTACATCTAGCTCCAGGTCCACAAGGGCTTGGTACACAAGGATCTGGACGAGGAATACATTTTTGTGATTCACAAACATAGTCTCCAGGACAGTCAGGATCAATGACACATTCAGGTCCACAACCAGTGATGGTGTCAGGTTTAGGAATCAAACCAGGCTCACACCTTGAAAAATGATTTACAATTTTAGGAATTGAAGAATATTTTGGGTACTAAATGTAAAGTGCAAAATACTATAGGGTGCATGTAATGAAATACTATGATAATGAAAGCAGTATCGTGCAAGTGGAGCAGCCAAAAAGCTATAATATGCAACCTGCAAACAGCACTGCCATGTGAATCCACCATACAAAATGTTCCATGACCACAAGGTGAAGGTTCACATGGATTTGGTTTTGGAACACATCTTTGAATTTGGTATTTACAGATAAGTTCACCTGGACAATCAGAATCCCTCAAACATTCAGGGCCACAGCCTGAGATTGAGTCTGGCATAGGAAAAAGACCAGGTTTGCACCTTTATGTAAGTTTGTATTAGCAATAAATAAATTAAAAACACACACAATAAATAATAAAAGTTACTGAAAAAATGTTTTTATACCTGCAGATGGCATTTCCACCTCCATTGGTCATACATCTAGCTCCAGGACCACAAGGTGAAGGATTGCAAGGATCAGGTTTTTCAATACATCTTTGGTTATCACAGACATAACCACTTGAGCAATCAGGATCCCTTGTACATTCAGGTCCACATCCAGTGATGGTATCAGGTTTGGGAATAAGGCCAGGTTCACATCTACAAATGGGGTTGGCATATCGGTTGCCTTGTTTGGGAGCAGTGCACCTAGCTCCAGGTCCACAAGGTGAAGGATTGCAAGGATCAGGTTCGTCCACACATCTTTGGTTCAAGCAGACATACCCACTTGAGCAGTCAGGATCCCTGGTACATTCAGGTCCACATCCAGTGATGGTATCAGGTTTAGGAATCAGGCCAGGTTCACAATTGCAAATGGCATTGCCAACATTGTTGACAGTGCAAATGGCTCCAGGTCCACAGGGGGTAGGTACACAAGGATTGGCAGGTCTACGGGTAGTGCGTTTTACAAGAACATGAACAGGGGATAAAGGTATTTGTCTTTAGGTTTTTAAAAAGAAGAAAAGGTTGCGTGATTTTAAATTCCATTTCTTTGCGGTTAATACAGTCATAAACACTCAGAACCGATCATTAATGAAGCTCAAGTCACGCCAAGCTCAAGTAGGTCGAGGCTCAAGTCAGTCAAGGTTCAAGTTGGCTAACACTCAAGTCGGTTGAGGCTCAAGTCAGTCGAGGATCTAGTTGGTCAAGGCTCAAGTCGTCAGTTGAGGCTCAAGCTTGTCAAGGCTCAAGTCAGTTGAGGCTGAAGTTGGTCAAGGCTGAAGTTGGGTTAGGCTCAAGTTAGCCAACACTCAAGTTGCCATTGGTCAAAAGTTGCCATTGGTCAAGGCTCAAGTCTGTAGAGGCTCATGTGGGCCATGGCTCATGTCGGTCGAGGATCATGTCGGTCGAGGCTCAAGTTGTTGGAAGCTCAAGTTGGTTAAGGCCCAAGTTGGTCAAGGTTCATGTTGGTGGAGGCTCATGTTGTTCAAGGCTCAATTCGTTGGAGGCTCAAGTTGGTTAAGGCTCAAGTTGGTTAAGGCTCAAGTCGGTTAAGGCTCAAATTAGTCAAGGTTCAAGTCGGTCAAGGCTCAAGTCGGTTGAGGCTCACGTCAGTTAAGCCTCAGTGAGCCTCATCGAAACAAGCTCAAGTCAGGCCAAACTCAACGATCAGTTTTAGTGAATATGACTTTATAAAGTTAAAACTTACCTAGGTGGAGGTACAGCAATGACTGGCACCACAGGAGCAGGTGCAGGGTTTCCTGGAAAGCAGATGTTTATACAACCATCAAAGCAACAAAGCCCATGTCCTGGGCAATCGGTATCCCTGACTCCAGGACTCCAACAGGTACTAACGCGACCAATACAAGAAGCTCTTGGCAGTGGAGCAGTATTTGGACATCCTTGATTGACTACTGCTGTATTACCTAATGCCCCAGCAATAAAAGAGTTGATTCCAAAGATCAATAAATAAGGATTAGTCACAGTGTTTGAAATTCCAGAGTTTTGAAACTAGGATGAGACATTTATGAGGATTTCCAGACACTGTGTTAGTTGAGATGCAAATAAATAGAGGTTAGCACTTTGGATAACTCTCCTATTACCAAACCTGCTAACTTACCCAAACGGTTTCCAAGTTGAAAGTATTGTGGATCAGCCTCAGCTTCGGCCTCTGCTGAGATCCCATTAATGAAAGCCAGTGAAGCAATCAGACAAAGCTTCCAAGCCATTTTTGTTACTGTAAGTAGAAATGGGGAAAATATAGGATAGGGGAGGGTTTTTTGTTCAAGAACAAAAGTGATGTGACCTCGCTTTTAAGGGCCTTTACACAAGGGAAAAAAATCACCCAAAAAGTCTCATCTTTAAGAAGTTTTCACATTATACAAATCCAGATTGTTCAAACTAGGTTGTTGAAAATTGTGCTTTAGACAAATCCATAGTGTTCAAACTAGGTTGTTTAAAATTCTGCTTTAGACAAATCCTTAATGTACAAACTAGGGTATTCAGACATCTAAGTATTAGACAATTTGGGTGATTTTAAACCACAGTGATCTGGCAAAAGTTCCTTTTTTTGTGCCTTCACATTTTCTTTGAGAAGTCTCTTATGCTTCAATGATTTCCAAAGAACTACTTAGGGCCTACATATTTTGGTTTTGTAACAACCATAAGACATAACATTTCAAAGTGTGTGGTAGTGTGTGCCAAGTTTTAATACCCATGCTGCTAATTAGATATCCACTTTTAAAAGTGCATCAACAGCAGCAGTGCCTCAAAAAGTTTTCCAGGTAAAATGCATTGAGTGTCAAAGTCCGCTCAAGTATTTCTATTGTGAAAAGAGAGACATTTTGGGGTGCTCTCAAAAATCATCTTTGTCTTTGTGATTGAAAATAGAAATGTCTCCTATTTTTTATTTACAGCTTTTGAAATTTTAGTTGTTTTTGAAGTGAAAAAAATTAAATATTTGAAAAAATAGTTTTCAACTTTTGTCAATTTTGATTTTTTTTTTTCTAATTTTCAACTTTTGTAAATTATGAATGTTTTTCCAGTTTTCAACTTTTGTCAATTTTCAATTGTTTTTTTTTTCCTTAGGCAAAATAGTATCTCTTTATGGTCCAAATTGAATATTTGACAAAAGCTAGAATTGAATAAAAAAAGACAAAGAGAATTGGATTTTGTGTTTTTACCTTTATGTTGTCAGGTCAACGCTGTTGTCCACTGTTGGATAGTGTTTTGTTTTAAACGTTACACAACCTAGACAAGTCCGTCTTCCTTCGTCGACTAGCAAACCAAAAGACAACACATGAGATGGCTAAAGTTGCCCACATGGGTCCACTTTTTGGTTAGAAACGAGTGGGCGAGCTGCTGGCACCTACCCATTTTTATGCTAGGAGTAAAGCAACAACAAGATGAGCTTCAAAAATGATTAGACTTCTAAAAGGAGTGACATTGAATTTTCAATTCTTTACATTTTATTTGCTCAGTCAAAATCTATACACAGTTTTAAAGCTAGGAGGTTGAAAACATGATAAAAATGCATGCAAGCAAAGTTTCAACCTCCTAGTTTTTAAACTATGACCATGCATAGAAATTTCGGAAAACAGTTTTGGTCTTGTTTTTCTAATGTTGCGGTATAGGAAAGACATTTTCAAGCTTGTTTTGTTACCTTTATCCAAAGATCAATAATAGAACAGCAAATTAAACCATGAATTATTCAAAAAAGGAAAAGGTTGAAATTAATTGCAGAACATATATCCATCCAATGAATCTGAACAACAACAAAAAAATGCTAGACATACATGTCAAAGGTGCGTGACCCTAACAATGTAAAAAGCAGGCCTTTTAGTATTGCGCGCAAGATTATCATCATTCTTCTTCTTCTCTGCATAAATTGGACACACCTTACACACTTTTGCGTACAAAAACTATTCTAAAAGTCTAATTTTTGACCAAAAATTACATTTTGACAAAACTTTACTTTTTGAGATACATTGAATTTTTTGCGCCAAATTGGAAGATGGTCTTGAATATTTCATCCTAAAAAGTATCAAATCATTGAATTTTCGTGCCAAAAAATTGATATTTTGACCCCAACTTAAGGTTACAAAAAGTCTTTGACCAATTTCTNACTTTACTTTTTTTTGCGCCAAAATTGGAAGATGTTCTTGAATATTTCATCCTAAAAAGTATCAAATCATTGAATTTTTGTGCCAAAAAATTGATATTTTGACCCCAACTTAAGGTTACAAAAAGTCTTTGACCAATTTCTAGGCAAAAATTCGAACTTCGAAATTTTCTTGGTTTATTTTGAATTCAAAATCTTCTTTCAAACTGGATTCAAAAAATCAAATACAAGTTTTTCCTAAAATTGATTTTTTTTTGACAAAAAATGGAGACTTGGAACAGTGTGGTACAACAAGTGTGGGCATGTATGTTGCGCTTTTAAAAAAGTCTAAATTATTGTTGTTCTTCTGATTTATCAATTGCTCCAATCCACTCGTCAACCTAGCCGAGCGTAACACGTGCTGGTGCCTCATGGTTTGCCAAAAACTTTTTGATGGGTTTTTTGTTGAGTTTTTATTGAATCATGATTCTTTTGTTGTGATGCTGCGCCATATCAGCAATTATTTTGTCAAAAGACAACTTCTAGTATCGCGACGCTTCGCTACTCGCGGTCAAAAACAATTTTGATTTCCATAAATGAAATTCAGTAATTTATTTCTATGATTAATTGGAGCCATAAAAAGTGGATTAAAGTGCACTAAAATGTTGAATTTTCGAGCCAAAAATATCATTTAGTAAAAGCCAAAAATTAACGTAAGCAAAGTTTCATCAAAGTTAATAATTCAATAATATTAGAATTTCATTGTTTGATAGACAAGAAGATGGGCGAGGTCATTTACATATTCAAGAGTATTTTGATTGTACAATCGAAAAACGTGACATGTCGTCCCTGCCCAAAAATGTGTTGTGGAGGTTGATGAAGCTTCTTCTTCTTCAAAACTATTGTTGTTGAAGCAAAGACAAGAAGCATCAGCGAGTGGTTAAACCAGTTCCAGTAAAATTCCTAACTTTGCAACCACATATGGTAGCGATTTTAGAATGAAGAAGGAGACCCAAAAAGTCTTGACCAGGGGCAAAGCATGACCGCGAGACTTCCTCAAAGACGTCACATAAATCTTCACTCTTATTTTGTAAATTAAAACAGATTGTTCGAAGAGATCCCTTTTGACAATAGCCCTTTAGTATTCGAATTTAAATCCCTTCATTAGTGAATCCCTTCATTAGTTAATCCCTTCATTAATGAATCCCTTCAGTAGTTAATCCCTTCATTAGTTAATCCCTTCATTAATAAATCCCTTCATTAGTGAATCCCTTCATTAGTGAATCCCTTCAGTTTTGAGCCCCTTCATTAGTGAATCCCTTCAGTTTTGAGCCCCTTCAGTTTTGAATCCCTTCGAATGTAAATCCCATAAAAAGTGAATACCTTCAGATACAGAATATATTTATAACTGAAGATACTTTGTGTTCGAAGGGCTTCATGTTTAAAGGGATTTACTTCTAAATAGATTCGTATCTGAAGGGCTTTATGTTTGAAATGATTTAATTCTAAAGAGATTCGTGTCTGAAGGGATTCATTTTGAAGGTATTTGTTCTGAAGGACTTTTGAACGAAGGGATGGATACTTTCTGACAGCCTTTCTTTCAATATGTTCAAAGAAGTTAAAAATAGCACCAAAAGTCTCCCAATATTTGAATTTTCGCGCCAAAAATATCTTATTTTAGCATTTTCAAAATATTTCAATTTTCGCGCCAAAAACTCTAATTTTTGCTATAATCGATTTTTCTACGCGAAAATTCAAGTAAACAATGTAAAAATAGAATGTCATGAATGAAGCAATATTGTATTTCCTATTTTATCTTTAGACTAATGCAACATCGAAATAAAGAAAGCCGATGGAGGAGAAAGACTACTTCGACGGTGACGTCGTCTGTGTAAAACGAGAAGAGGCGGCGAGCAAAAGGGAAAGAGTAGTCGTTGAAGAGAGAGAGAACTCAGTCGTAAAGTGACAACATAGGAAGTTTCTTCTAAAAGCAAAATCAACAGGTGCGTAGTCTATTTACTATACAAGGTGTCCAAGCAAGTTTGGAATAGGGTACACAGCAATATTTATAGCTCAGAAAAGTTAGGTGAAGTTGGATGAGGTGATTTTTAGTAAGTTGCCTTGAAGTAAGCGAGTTTGAAATCACCTCACCCAACTTTACCTAACTCTTTCGAGCTTTGGAATGTTGAAAATTTTGTGATCACCCTGTATTTACATTGTTTGCATTAGTAAATTGTATCAAAATGATTCATAATGTGTGAAAATGACTAAAAATGTCTGATAATCACATTTTATGCCTAATTTTAGCGCGAAAATTCAAATTAATTTTCGTGGGACTTTTTAGTTGATTTTGAAATAGTAAATTTCGTATTTTAGACCTTTTGAACCTTTTATTGCTAGAAACAAAGTTTGAATTTTCGCGCCAAAATCGGTAAGTGACAAATGTGCATTCGCAAATGAGTTTCTTTTAACGATTTGCAAACATTAAAAATCAGAAAAGGTTGATAATTCAAAGTTGAAAAATCTTTAATTTCGACTAATGTGTAAAGATCAGGTCAGGGTCCAACAAAGAATTCATGTCAAAACACCATTAAAAACTCGTTTTTCTGATTCGGCGATGGATCACAAAAATGTGCTTGTTGAGTGACGACGACGTGCTTTGCTTGCTAAGTAACGATCCCAATCAGATTAATTGGAGGTTTTATATAACATAGCTCCAAAAAAGGTCAAATATCCGAATAGAAATGGACAAAAAAATATTTGCATTTCATTTTTTTTGTCAATGGAAGTTTTTGCAAATGAAAACAGAGTTGCTGAGAAACTGTTTTGCAGACAAGGCGCACAGAATTACAAGGCATTATTAAAAAGGTAAAATGACGAATGAAGTGAATTATTTTTCTCTAATTTAAAAAGCCGTTTTATTGCTTGTTGGGCTTTAAAAGCAGTAAAAAAGAAACGATAGTTCTCATGAGAATTTGATTTAATTGTGACAAAACGGGTTTTTTTTTTTTTTTTTTCATTTCATCAACAATTTGAAATTGGATCAACTTTGTGTTGAACTTCGACTTCATTTCTGTTGATTTTTTTTTTCACTAATTGTAAAAATTATTTTTTCCACTAGTGAAAAAAAAACTGATAACACAAAAACATGGAGAAAGCATAAGCACACTAAACTTTTGAACAATACACACAATTTTTTTTTTAAATATCTGTATTTTTGTTCTGCAAATATATTTCACTAGTGGTTAAAAAATGAGCTGAAAACTCAACAGAAACGAACTTCAAGTTCAAGAAAAATTCAATCCAATTTCAAAATGTTGAGAAACCGAAAGAAAGTTTCGTTGAGAATATTCGCTTCTTTGTTACTCTTTTAAAAGTTCAACAAATAATAAAAGCGGCTTATTAATCCGAAAAAAATCACTTCACTTGTCATTTTGCCTTTTTAATTAATACGTTGTTCTTCTGCGCACCTTGTCTCCAAAACAGTTTCTCAGCAACTCTGTTCTCATTTGCAAAAACTTCCATCCACTAAAAAAATGAACAATGCTAAGTAAAATGGAACAAAATGACAATTGATCTCCACAGCAAAACGATTTATGACTCTCCGTCACAACTCACAAAAGACCCTGTGGGAACATAAAAAAGCAGAATGTTGTATTTTTGGCCTCTTTTTTTCATCGGATCCACCCGCATAATGCATACTGTATGCATTTATTTATCCTTATGAATGTATTCATCAGAGACATTTTCATTCCTCTCCTTTGCAAGGGCTTTCACTTTCTTCTCACGAGATGATAAAACGTCTTCTTGTTGAAACCTCATTAACTTTTGTCTATTTATTCAGTCCTCTAACATTTGTCGTTTCACGGACTTTCTAGGATTAATCTCAAGTTTTCTCAGTATTTACAAGAGCGTAGCGAGCTAAAGTTCATAAGTTTGCGCTAATCTTGCTTTGTCAATTATGCCTTGTCGATCAGACCTTGCCCATTATATTTTGCTCCTTTAGCCTTTTGTAAAGTTTTCTTTGTCAATTAGGCCTTGCCAAGTTGGTCTTGTAATTCATACTTTGGTAATTCAGTCTTGCCAATGTTGTATTGTAATTCATAATTGGGCAATTTTGTATTTTTAATTAGGCCCTGCCAATCATATTTTGGTGATTTAGCCTTGCCAATCTTGTATTGTAATTCATAATTTGGTAATTTTGCCTTGTCAATTAGGCCTTGCCAATCATTTTTTTGTAATTTAGCCTTGCCTATCTTGTCTTGTAATTTATAATTTGGTAATTTTGATTGTCAATTTTGCCTTGCCTATCATAGTTTGCCAATTTAGCCTTGCCAATCAGTCCTTAAAAATCTTATTTTGACAATTTAGCCTTGCCAATCAAGCCTTCATAATCATGAGCAATTTAGCCTTGCCAATTAGCCCTTAACATTCATATTTTCGTGATCTGGCCTTATCAACCATGCCTTGTCATTCATATTTTGAGCAATTTAGCCTTGCCAATCAGGCCTTGCCAATCAGGCCTTGCCAATTGTTTCTTGTAATCTTAATGCTTGCCAATTTTAGCCAAAGTCAATGTTCATTTTCAATCTGGCCTTGCCATTCTGGCAAATAAAGCCTTGTTAAACCTGCTGTCATGAATACAATATCCCATGTTAGTACAAACATTTGTCAACTAAGCAAACAATGTTCTTTTGCTTCCCTAGAGACTATAAACGTTTTTTTCTCATTTTGTATTTCAGTTTTACTACACAAAAATGGAGAATTTGACAATTTTTGACCAAGAAGAAGATTCTTTGATGATGATGAACATGAGTTGCCCAGAATTCACAGAGTTTAGTAGTGAAATGTTGACTCAAGTGTCTTTTTGGGTAGAGGGCGCTTTGAGTTGTTCTGTTGCCATGGCTGGATTCCTGGGAAATGTTGGATCAGTTGTCATCCTCTCTGGAAAAGAAATGAGAAATTCCTTCAATTGGTTGCTCATTGGTTTGGCTTGTTTTGACAATGTCTACCTTCTAGGATCAATTTTGGAAAGCTTCAGAAAAGATTTTGAAATGGTAATATTAAAGGCTGTTAGAAAGTATCCCTTCAAAATGAATCCCTTCAAAAGGAATCCCTTCGAATTTGTCCTTTTTACGAGTTCAATTTAAAACATAACTATTCTGAAGGGATTTATTTTGAAGGGATGCTTTCTGACCGCCAATTTCTTGATTATTCATGTGTTTTAGACACATATTCGTAATTTGATGTCACTTTCAGGAGACTCATACACATGTCATTCTATTCCCTTACTTGTTTTATCCAATGCAAACGATTGCCATGACAGGGTCGATTCTGATGACTGTTGCCATTGCTTTTGAAAGGTAAGCTTTTTGACCTCACCGCGAGTAAGATGGACATCGCGGAACTAAGAATGTGACTCTTGTTATTCTTCATAATTATATTGGTAACTCGCAATCCGTTGCCTTCGGCGACTACTTGCGAGGCCTACCGGCGGGAGCCTC
>LT727941.1:0-19856 GCA_900157175.1 Oithona nana
CACATCCTGAAAGAAAAGATAAAACGAGAGTTTTATCACGAAGATTCAAATTCTGAGCATCTGATATGTGCTGAGTCTTTTTGAGATTTGCTGAGACTATTGAAGATATAAAAATTATTTACCGATTTGTTCTTGCATAAATCCCAAATGTTTGGCGATGTATTCTTGATTTTTTCGGTAATCATTTTGACTCAAATTGAGAATACGATAGCACAATCGGAAAATGTATTTGTAAGGCGCATGTCTAGGATCCGACAATTCTTCTAGCTTGAGTAAAGGTCCATCTCCGCCTCGATTTTCAATAAATGGAGCTTGCAAAATACGAAAAAGTTGCTTCAAAATGTACTGTTCTCGAAGCAATTTTTGACGGTCCCGATTGCAAACTGGAATCACATCCAAGGGTTCGGCTCGATGTTGGTCATTTTCCTGGTTGGCTAAGAAGAAAATGACGTCTTGCAGCAAATTGGTTAATGCTCGTCTTTCTGTGTGAGAAATTGTGCTTTGTTCGAGTTTGGTGCAGAAACCTTCGAGATCTTTGCAAGCATCGTTGGCAAAGTCAAGATCACGGACTTCTGGAGAAGCTACGGAGACTATTGCAAATGCTTCTTTATCTTCTTTGATTGTTGCACAGCCGACCTGAAAAAGATTATTCAGAATGGTTGAAATTCAACAAAATTGTCTCATTTTTTCAAAAGTATTTTTTTTTTTTTCTAGGAAAAATCATCAAAATAGCAGATGTAAATTGTAGAGTGGAGTAAAAAATACATTTTGTTACGTAAAACAATTGACAAATTGACAAATGTCATTTGAGTAAGTGCCTTCGGAAATTGTTGGGCTTCAAGTATTCAATTGACTTCGCGGTTCTCACATTGTTTAAAAACTAGTAAAAAGTCTCATTTTTAAAGTTATCAAAAATATAATTTCGAATATTTCATGCTAAGAATATAACGCCATCTTAAAGTTTTTCGACAAGAAAGAAAGAAAAAGAAAAAAACTGAAATCAGACATTATTAACAATTTTATAAGGCAATGGTAAAATATGATTTTAGAACCGCAAAGGAACCATTTCTAGACGCCTTATACCTTGAGCATGACGGGTTTTTCTTCATCTTTATCGATCGGAATGGCCGTGGAATGGACCCAAGTGGAGGTGCACAAGTGTCTTAAGCGGACATAAGAGTTTTGGGGCACTAAAGAGTCCGCCCGACTGGTCAAAGTCGTCGGATCCAATTCGAATAAAGAGGCCAAATCGTTGGAATGGGGCACTGAGACCAAATGATAAACCGGACCTCCGCTGGGGTCGCGCAACTTGTCCCTCATTTGGTCGCCCGCTGTATCCTCATCAACCTCCGCGGCCAAGTATTGTCCCGTTGCCAAATGTTTGAACCTATAAGGAAGAAATCAACTTTAGTTTCAATAGAATTAGAAATCGCCGCTAGATGGTGCCTCTGAAAGATGGAAAAATTGCAATTTGCGAGGAACATTTGTTCCAATATGTCTCAAATGAATGAAATCCGAATTTGCCTACTTACCTATTTTGGCACGAAAATTCGAATTATTAGAGAAATTGAATTTTGAAGTTTTTCAAACCATGAATTAGAGAATTACGAATTATTGAGCTAAAAAATCAGCATTGCAATTTTCGCCAGTTTTGGCGTAAAAATTCAATTTGGAAAATTGAATTTTCTATGAAAAAATCGTAAAAATGAAAAAGGTTTTCGTACTGTAGTTAGAATGTAAACAAAGTTTCAACATTTTGTGAAAGTAACTTAGTAAGTAAATTCGTAAAAAACGCCATCTAGCGTCCAAAACATTACCTAAACAAGGAATTCCAATGGCCTGCGCCTCCCCGACAAGGATCGTGTTGGACAACCTAAAATCATGAATAATCATTAATTGGGTAATTAATTAAGCAAATAATTCTGACAATGAAGAGGGGAGGTCGTCGAGTGGAGTCGTGTCAGCTTTGTTACGACATGACTTTTAGCTTGAAGATGCCTACTTAGGCTCCTCAAATTGTCCCTGAGTGATTTATGAGGCAAAGTTTCCATGAACAGCCCACATGTGCATCTCCAATTCACTTTACATACATACGCATAGGCTACAACAAATAGTAATAATGCTGCTAATCCTCATGCCCCCTTTTTTGAGCATTGAAGAGTACTTTTGGGATGACCCCAAACATATTTGGTCAAGTCCATCCAACTTTTGACAAATGGCCTTTCACATCGAATTACCTTTCGCATTTCTGGCCTCCATGAGTAAAATGCCGAGCATTTACTAAACACACTGGGGCAAAATTCCAATTTTGGTAAAAAAATTTGGACTTTTGATGAAAACTTGGCAAATCAGGCAAATCACTAATTTGAATTTTCGCGCCAAAAAACAAAAAACAAATTGGAAATATTTGAATTTTCACGCCTAAAATCTAGATTTTGACTTGTAGCGGAAAAATTGCAAAAATCAATAAAATGGACAAAATATTGGGTCTTGCCCTAGTGTGTAGAAGAGTAGTCAAGCCCATTCTCAAAACTGTCTTAAAAAGGCCTTCCAAGAATCGAGATTTAGTCAAGATTCATGCAACGACCTTTTCATTCTCATACATTTTTTGACCATATCACTAAGGTTTATGGCAATGGCTAAAAACCCGGATAAAAAGAAGCGTTGAAAAAAGGGAAGAAAAGATTGAAGCTTCAGGTCAAACTTTAGATCACATTTGTTTTTTCTGTTTTCTAAAAAAAATATCACATTTCTGATGTCTGGCGATAACACTGTTTGAAAAATAACCAAAAAATGTCTTCTTTTCCTTTTAAAAAAATCGAAACCACGGAATCTGGCAAATTTTCAGAATTGATATAGATGCAAAAGACATTGATGGAGAAACTACTAATACTCGACCATCCAAACTCAGTCATTGAGTTTAATGCACGGGATAATTATGGGGAAACAGCATTTATGTATGCTTTACAAGAAGGACACGAAGATGTTGTAGAATTGCTCAAATCGAAATCCAACCTAATTGAAGTTTGAAAATCACAGAAAAAGTCTCATTCAACATTGCGAGCGAAGCGAGCTACGTTTACATTTTGAGTGGACAAAAGTTGATTAAAAATACCAAAAATGGTCCAACTTGGCGAGGATCTGAAAACTTGAAGCTTGCGACCAACCAGAGTGACCAGACAGGTCAGTTTTAATATGACAAAAATTGGTAGAAAATGCCAAAATTAAAAATTCAAATGCAACATTTTTTCGTGAAAATGAAACTTTTAAAGTCTTGAAAATGAAAACATTTCTCAAGGGGCTCTTGTAATTTTTCACTAATTAACCTTTCTGAGTGATTTATGATCTGAAATGTCTTGCTTGTCTAAAACTGATGATGGGAGGTCTAAAAATCTCTTTTGTAATGTTGAAAAAAAAGTTTTGACAGATGTCAAATATGGCACAGAATAGATCGAATAATCGGATCTGCAGTTGTAGTAGTTGTACTCTTGTCACGTCTCTCTCCTTCTTTTGCTGCTGCTGCCATCAAAGAAAATTATCTATCTAAGCGATAGCGCGATATTTCTCGGATTCCACAGATCGCTTCAAGCCTCCTTCAAGAAGTCAAGTGAGGTGCCAGATTTATGGCTTTCCATTGGACTTGTCATTGTTTTTCACCGCCATCTCAGTAGCTCTAAGGTTGCAAGCAATGATTTCTCAGATAAGAACAGGAGGTCTCTAGCACAGTGTTTGAAAATTAGTCAAAAAGTCTCATTTTTTCAACTTTGTGAATTAAGATTACTTTTGTATCATTTTTCGCGCGAAAATTCATATCTGATAAATCATGATTATTTTTTTTATATTTCTTTCGACTTGAAGTTTTTTAAGCTTTTGGAAGCAAAATATTTTTTGATGCTTTGGATGCCAACTCAGGAGGTAAAACTATGATAAAAGGTTTTGAGGAGCTTTATACTTTTTGAGTTGCAAGTTGACCCAAACAATGCATCATTATCTATCTCTACTCAAAGAGATAGACTTCAAAGAGAATGAAATGAATGTGCCATTTTCTTTGCAAAATTCAGCTGCATCCAGCTGCACTTTTTCGGTTTTTCAAACCCTCGATGCGACTTTTTGGCAGTCATAACTCACTCTCTTAGTACTACTCTCGCGGTAAAGTACACTAAAACAGGGTGATCAAGCAAGTTTTGGATAGCCTACTTAGCAATATTTTGGGTAAGTTTTTTGCTATTTGTCACATTTGTCAATAATAAACAAACAGTTGAAAATCAAACAAACAGTAGTCCAAGAGTGAACTAATAGCTGAAAATTAGGTGTCAAAAGTAAACAGACAAAACTTGCCTGTGCACCCTGTAGTAAGTGCAACAAACAAATCCAAATGAAGAGCAAATGGTCTGGGGATTTATGGGGCATGTCGAAAAGCCATGCAGAACCTTATGCGACAATTCCTTACTTGAATAGACTACCTTGTGACTTGTGCGGTGGTCTTTACTCTTTTCTGACAGACATTTATCACAGTGTTGAAAAAATTGCCCAAAAAGTCTCATTTTTTAGAATTTTGCAACTGAAGCGAGCAACGTTTATTTGAATTTTCGCGCCCAAAAATCACTCATAACAATATTTTTTAGGCGATTTTCAAGCACTGTGATTTATTCAAGTTGGAAGGGAGGGACGATTCACGACTTTTTTTCAAAAATAAACAATGCTTTCATAGTGAAGATGATTTCTTTATCATGCAAAAAAGCAAAGCTTTTAGTACTAGGCTACCTAAAGTGCCTACAAAAATGGCTCAATCATGGCCTTGGAAGGAGCAAAGTTGAACAATTGGCATTCCATGAAATTCATAGCGCGTATGACTCAGTCAGTCTACTGCTTCTCAAGTCAAAAAGGAGATCAAGTTGAGATCAATGAACCATTAAAAACGAAATTGATTTATGGCAAATGATCTCAATTCATTGCAAATGACTAGGCAGGCAGAGTAGTAATCAAATATCTATCGATAGCATATAAGATAGCCTTGCTCTGCTATGACAAAAATTTGCAATGCATTGCAAATGGACTCCTCCTACTCCTCCTCTTCAAGAAAATAACAATCAAATTTCCGCAAGGAATTTTTATCCGGTCTTTCCGTAAAAGAATCCACTTTTTCAAAAGCTACAATTATGCAAAATAAGGAAATACACTTTGTTATAAAATCATTCAAAAAGTTAACAACAGTGACTCCATCACCATCTTTTGCATTCAACTCATCATGAGTACAGTCAATCCATCAATCTCTTTTGCATATTGATCAATGAAAATAAATGTAAGTCTCTTCCCTCGCAATACGTAGTGATTTTATAACGCAACGTTCTTCCTTATTTTGCATAATTGCAGCTTTTGAAAAAGTGGATTTTTTTACAGAAAGACCAGAAAAAAATTCAGCCTTTCACTTTCAGACAGGCAGGGGCGAAAATGGCCGAAAGATTACATTACCTCGACTTCCCACAAAGCTTTGCTAGAAATGGCTGATGTAGCAGAAGTTCTGGCCGTGAACCTCAGGAAGACGTTCTGCTTTTTCTTGTATTCGTCCATGGTCAAAAACTTTTCTTGTTCAGCGTGGAAGAGGCGGACCACATCTCCGCCTTTGAGGACGTTATCCATATTTTCCTTGTGTTCAAGAAAAAGGGAGATTTTCCATGAGGTTTGAGAATTCACCACATTAACCTGGAATTAATTTAGATCTCATTTTTTGTTCAGGAGAATATCGAGAATGACTTTTCACAATATGTAATAGTGTTGGAAAATCACCCAAAAATGGATCATCATTTGAATTTTCACACAGAAATTGACCCAAATTTCTGATTTTCAATGTGAAAAGAAAATCTGAAAAAAAAGCATCGAACAATGAGACTGTTCAAAGTGATTTTTGACCACAGTGATTTTTCAAATGCACTGCACGTCTACATCAATGTGCAATAGACGTAGTACTTGTTCTATTTTATCGTCAATCAATTGTTTTCCAGTGAAAAACTTGACTTTTTTCAAGCTTCAAAAAACAAACTCAAGACTCACCTCTTTGCAACCAGGATTGTCTGGCAACTCATAGTTGGCGGCCACATGAAGCATTTGCATGCCAGCATTGACAGGTGCCAGAATGACCTGAAACAAACCAATTCATCGATCAACATAAAAATACCTCTTTAGGAAACACCTCCTTTTTCTGTGGGTGGCTTTTTTGCATAGACTCATTTTTTTTAAAGTTCTAAAAGTTTAAAAGGTTACCATTAAAAACCTCTCTCTTTCTTATTGCATAGTGTTTGAAAATATCTCAAAAAAGTCTCATTTTATAACATTTTCTGGAAATATTCTGCCCAAAAATCAGCTTTAAAATATTTGAATTTTCAAAGTGTTTGAAAATCTCTCAAAAAAGTCTCATTTTATAACATTTTCTGGAAATATTTGAATTTTCTTGCCAAAAATCAGCATTAAAATATTTGAATTTTCACGCCAAAAATGGAGTTTCAAATGAAATATTTTTGTGAAGTGAGAATTCATAGAAAAATCATCATTTTTTTTTCTCGTTGCAAAATAAAATTTGTATGAAGCCATTGTTCCTCTACAGAATTATCATAGTGAGTCATCTGCACTTTGATTGAGAGGTGTCCTCACATCGTTTTAAAAAGGGATCGTAAAAAAGAAGGCAAACATTGGGTCGAGTATGGATTGAATGACCTTACCTTATCGCCCACGACCACGTTATCCCCATTGGATCTGAGCTTGTAAAAGGGAAAAATGCTGAACCAAGAGCCTTCATTTCCCGAAGCATCTAAGGAGACGCGCATGGCATTCTTTTCCAAAAGAGCTGGGAGTCGCTTGTTCACCGTCAAGTACTTATTGGACTTCAAATGCAATAACTGAAATCAAGAAAATAAGAAAATCAAGCATAGTGTTCAAAAATTCGTTAAAAATGGTTCCAAAATGGCAAAAATAGTTACAAAAATGTTTTAGCGCTGCTAGTTGGCTTCGATTTTCAAACATTTTCCCTAAATTTTTTGGGGCATCACCATCCAAATATGATTGAGGGTTTGATAGCAGACTGTAAACTCATCTTCTTTTTCGACTTTGGAGGGCGCGTGACGACCCCATTAGTAGGGCATAAAAAGTGTACATTATGAAGAAAGGGATTTTAAATTATTGACCCCGATAATTACATAGTGCCAAAGGCTTATAATTTGAGGTTGATAAGTATCAATTCTGATGATATCTCACAGCAGAAGAAGTACTAAGAGACTCGCGCAACTTTGTTTACAACTCAAGATGCCAAAGATTTTCATGCAGCACAACAAAGGACGATTTAGATTTTTTCCTCTTTGAGAGATCAAATCAAAAACAAATGGAAAACGAAAAGTAGAAAAGGCCTCAAATCAGTTGTGCAAAAGTTTACTAAAGTCCAAGGTCCGCGTTGATGGGGTGGCCAAATAGGGTTCAATTTGTCGTCCCATCCGAGCTAGAGAGTAGAGAAGACGACGTTTTTGTCGAGAGAAGGACCTCCAAATTGGCCAATGAATACACCAGTGTTTGCCCATTCCAGCCTATCTCTTAACCAAAAAAACTTCAGATCCTGTAGTGGTAGACCGATACCTTTTACAGTAGTAAATCCCAGTTAAAAAGAGAGAGGGGGTGATTTTGCAATAGATCAAAGCAAGTTAAAGGGAATGTTTTGTGTAAAAACATCTTCTCTTTGGCATTGCAAACTTTGCAAATGCAAACACTTGAGATTATGGTTCTTGTATTGGTATTTCGGTAGATCTCCAAGACCAAGGATATCTTTGACTAAGATGCTCAATCAATCTTGGCTAAGACTTGTCTTGCGAGACAACTCCATTTACATTTTTCTCTAAGGTCTAATTGCCACTTTTTGTCTCCTGAAGTTGCCAAGACACAAACAAAACAAACTGAAGACAAAAACGTCATCTACCAAGTAGATGGGTGTAAAACAAGTGAAAACCCCCAAAGAGTTTGCAATTCTCGTGAAACTGTGAGGAGACAAATGACTTCTGCACCTTAGAAAGACAGCAGCTTCCAGATGACCTCCTCCTCGACTAGAGATCCCTAAGATCCTTTTTATCCAAATGCGAATGCACTCATTGCACTTTGTTACTTCCTGTAAAAAGCCTAGAAAATATTGCCACTCTTAACTTCGTCGAAACTTGAAAGGAAATGAAGGCTGCTGACTTCGCAAAGTCATTATTTAAAAACCTACTTACAGTGTTTGAAAATCACCAAAAATGTCTCATTTTTACCACAACTTTGTGTCCATTTTCGCAAGCATGCATAAATGCAGTGACTTCATCGCCATCTATTGAATTCAATTCAAAGTTTGATGAACAGTTTGACAACATCTTTTTGTCCATTATAGCAAGCGATCATAAATGCAGTCAATCCCTAATTGTATTTTGCATTGAGATCAGTGGAAATAAATGTAGTTAGCAGCGTTGTTTTTAAACACTGTGTTCCTGTACTTATATTTATAGACAGCTGACGCAAAAAATCGCAGAGTGTTATTATATGCGTCGCACCGTCGTCATAATAATAAATGAAGTGAGCGTTAATCTAATATTAGATGTGGCTAAGATAGTAAAGAACCAAAGAAGGTAAAAAAATGACTTTGATGGTACTCCATCAACCATCATGGTTGTTCTAAAGATGCTTGAAGTTTGCATAGCCCCTACTCGTGCTCATATTTGCGCTAAGCAAAACTTTAGAGTTTGCAAACTAAAGTGCCTAATAAACGTACATCCTAACTTATAAAAGCCTTTTAAAATGACATAAAATGGCCTCATATGGAAAACGAGGTTTTTAAAATTAGCATTTTTTGAAAGTTGGGAATCGTACATGTACGTTTATTTGGTACTTTAAGAGTACTAACTAACTTATAAAAGCCTTTTAAAATGACATAAAATGGCCTCAAATGACTTAAAAATGACCTTTTTAGATTGGAAAACGAGGTTTTCAAAATTTGCATTTTTTAAAAGTTGGAAATCGTACAAGTACGTTTATTTGGTACTTTAAGAGTACTACGCTGCAGTTATTCTGACTTCTGAGAGAAGGAGGAGAGGCTTTGACTTGAGTTGAAAAAGTGAAAAATCACTTCCACCTTTCGCAATCTGCATGAAGAGAAGATCTGACACCTTTAAAAATGACTTGCCCTACAATTCCATACTGTCGTACTTTAATGACTGTAACCTCCATGAATAATAGGGCCCGCATTTATCTTAATAATGGTCAAACCTTTTTCAGAATACATAAGCAAAATAAGTAAAATGAGACTTTTTGAGGGATTTTCAAGCACTGTGACTAAATGGTTTGACCACAAGAACTAAAGTGTCCTTGCGCTGTTCTCAAATCAAAGTTCTCTGGAATTCTTGTGCCCGAGTATGTCTCTTGGAAGGAACGCAAGGAAGATGCGCATCTAAAAGCTCAAAGTGCATCACGATGTGGATTAAAGTCTAACCATCATCAGAGGTCATCTGCTCCCCTCTTTAGAACTGCTGCTGCTGCTGCTTAGAAAAATGTCTTTTCTGGGCAGCAGCAGTTTCGACTACAAGTCATTTATCTTCATAGGTTAGGGATGATCTCATATTGGCATCAGATCATGTTTAGGACATCATTCTAAACTTCCGATCCATTTACTCTTTTGTCAAAAGTCTTCTAGGGCAGCGATTCCTATCATCAATACTACGTTGATTGAATAAAATACTTTGATACCTATGCCCATCATGAAATAAACTTGTTCACAATGTTTGAAAAACACTCAATAAGTCTCATTTTCAAGGTTGCAAAGCAGGTTTATTTTCATTTTTTCGAGTAAAAATATTTGAATTTTCACGCTCAAAATCAACATTTCAAATTACTTCTTGAAAACTACGAAAACTGAGATGAGACATTTTTGATGATTTTCAAACACTGTGTATGAATTATTGCTTGAAGGCAAATAAGTTTATGGGCATGCAGAACGAAAAAACTGAATTGTAATAAAGATCATTTGGCAAGAGGTCGTAGTCCAAAGCAAATTAGAGAAATGAGAAAAAAGTGCTGAATCTTTGCCGAATAAGCTTTGCTTCCTCAAGTCAATGCACAGTGGGTAAAAATATTGAAAAAAATATTATTTTGATTTCTAATCGATCAGTCGAATAGTTAAGTAAACAAGCAGCTGAAATGCCTAAAAAATATGTAAACAAACAGCTGACACTCGCAGGACAAACATAACTCCCTACGCTCGCATTTTTCAAAAAATGAGACTTTTTTCAAGATTTTTGCCCACTCTGCAATGAATAATTTAAGTCCTTTTCATAACAGAGAGAAGAAGAGGGATCTTCATTGGAGTGACATTGAAGCATAGCGTACCATAAATATTTGTCCTACTCGCGTCCAAAGTCAATAGTTTGTCAACATGCAAAATCAAGCAGCTTCAGAATTGCTGCTGCTGTCAAAATAACAACATTAGAAAAGAATTCCTTATCACCTCTGAAAAATGAGACTCGCTATTAAGTCGGAATCCCGAGATATTTACAACCCCAGCACAGAACAGAACAGCGCGCCGCGGCTTTGATTGCTCATTGTACACTTTACTACTACTTCTACAGTAGAGTGTAGAAGTATCGCCCGCCACCGTACCGTAGTAGTCGACGTAAAGATCAGATTTCACGGCACAGTTCTAATGGCCTTAAAAGTTCTATACAAACACAAGGAATAACAGCAACGGAGATCCAGACACAATGTTTGACAATCAGGATAAAATGTCTGATTTAAATTGAAAAGTAGAATCTACGCTCGCGTGCACCTAACCTCTGCGGAAATCAAAATCAAGGTATGCTACCTTCTAAGATGTGTTTCAAAGCTCAGTTGGGTTAGGTGAAGTTTCGTCAGGTTAGGTAAAGTGAGCTAATGGAACTTTACCTAACCCAACTGAGCTTTGGAAAACATATTAGAATTTGGGAAAAGGGTAGATGCTCCCGCATAGGTTAGGTGCAGGCGAGCGTAGATTAGGTGTGTTAGGTAGAATTGTAAGATGAGACTATTTGAGTTATTTTCAAACACTATGAGCCGGAGTTAACTGCAAAAATTGCTGATTTGGGACGATGAAAATCTGAAAATCTGACATTTACACCAAAAATACAGAAGAAGATCTTAGTACTTTGTACGTCTACCCATCTTCGTGTCCATGTAAATGTATGCAGTTCTTTGAAACGCTTGAAGCCAATAAAAGTTATTGGACGCTTAAAAGCTTAAATGTGGTCGCGGTTTAATTGCCGTTGAACTGCAGCGTACTTTTAAAAGCGCATATTAAATGGTTTGCCGCAGCAAAGACACTACTACTCAAGTCTGCCTTCTCATGCTCTTTAGAAATTGCCTGATTAGAAAAGAATGACTGGAATAGGAGTCAATGGAAAACTTCGCATTGTTAACACCTCTGGAGCCACTTGAGCCCAGAAGTGATTCGATCTTGAATAACAATGCAATTTGCATTTTCATTCTTGACCCGTTTGGAGGGCTTCCTAATCATCAATTAAAAGCGGATTTCAATTATAGGAGCTGAAAAGAAGCAAAGATGCTATTATGGGGCTTCTGGCTAAAAGGAATCTAAGGCTAATGACACTTCTTGGCTCTTGAATACTGGGCCGGAAAAAGGGTGGAGGAGGCCATCATGGTGTTGATGACGACAGCTTATCTTTCAGAGGTTCACAAGAAAGAAATAAGCAGTGACAAAAAGAAGTCCAATAAGTATTCAGTCTTAGCCAACTTCATTTTATACAGTGTGAACCCTGCTGGAAAATATGGAACAGGATTTCAAAATATTTGAAATATTTTTATCCATAACTACCTATGATACAGGAATGCATGATCATGACAAATATTGAATAAAGCAGTGATAAGCTACTAAGAACATTTTTCTTGAGTCACAATCTAAATATTTTGAGTCTTATCTAAAGGATATTAATAAGAAAAGTTGTTTTCTAAAAAAGAATGCTATGAAATGTCACCTGGAAGAGGTTATGATTTGGTCAAAATTGGGCATGTATGGTCAATATGTACTTAATTTTGAGCCTTTTTCTCATACATGTTTTTTTAAAAATCCATTTTAAAACCAATACATTTCTGAAATTGACTCGAGTATCTAAATATACAACCATTAAAATCATTTTTAAGGCACTTTTCATTTTGATAAATATCATGAAATATTTTCAAAAAAGTTACTTCACACGTTTTGATTTGTTTTTTCAGGATAGATAGCACAGTGGGCAAGGAATATCAATAAGAAGGTAATTTGTCTTGTTCGCACTACATAATGGTGCCAAGTTACCTACGCCTTCTTCATGTAAAGAGCATCACATCTCATAGAGCATCACATACAAAACCACTCACTATATGCCTTCTGGCATAGAGTACCCTAAAAAACGTCCTCAAGATTCATAAGTATAAAAAACCGTGTCTTACCTGAATGTTGTCTCCGTAATGGATGACCGAACCCATGCACTTGCGAATTTCACTCTCATTCTGTTTCTTTTCCACTTCGGCAGCTTGCTGCAAAGATTATGAAATTATGAAAGAGAAGATTGGAAAATTAATCAAGTCATAAAAAAGGCAAGAAAATTGATTAGCCCTTTTGCCTTTCAATCATGAGTTTTTTAAAGTGATTACGATCTCAAGTGCTGATTGCTTGAGGCTAGGCATCATCTTGGATCGCACTCTTGGATTATTAGACTCCAACCAAGTACATACCGCTCACAAATTGTTGGAAAATCATCAAAAAAAGTCTCATTTTTACAAAAGTAAAAATATTTTCACACTTTCAAAACAAAATATCATGTTTAATAAAAAGGTAATTTTTTCAGATACATATAGGGTGATGCAACAAGTTCTAATTAGCGATCTTGAAAAGGGGACTAAAAGTTGTCCTTAAAACTGATGTAAAATTAGTCTAAAAAATTGGTTAAAATTGGCCCAAACTGAGTGATTTTCCAAACACTGTGAGCAACCAAGAGTACTTGGCTAGATTTATAATGACGATCACTCTGTACAAATTCAATTTTTTGAATTATCATCCTCTAAACGTGTTTTGGCAATTGACAAAGGAAAGAAAGAGAAGAAGTGTGACTCCAAGTCCAAAATTATTACATGTAATCTTCTTAGTAGAACTGGATCTGTGCGACTGGCAGATTGTTTGGCGGCTTTCACGAATTGCTTTTGAGATGCATATCTGTTCATAGGACATATTTTGAATAGGCAATCTGAAAAGTAAAAAGGTAAAAATCAAATGACGATTGATAACTTCATCTATCAAATATTAATTCTTACCTCGGAATTTTTTGGGCGGATTGACTGGGTCACCAGCCTCAGGACAAACCACGCACCGATCGTCTACCAGGCTGCAAAGTTTTAAAAGATCAAGCAATGAAAACTAAGTAATCCATTAATGTCACAATTTGTATGAAAGTTTATGAGGTGTTAACAGTTTCAACACTTGACATTTGTCAAAATTCAAAAGTTTATGAAGCTCAAAAGTACAATAAGCATCACTCAACTTGACCCTTTCTTAATGGAGGGGAAAAAGTTTTAGATGCCTGCAAGGTTTCTTTAAAATTCAATTGATTTGCTTTGAAAAGTTGGGCTCGAGAAAATTGAAAAATGCAAAATTGGCATAAATCAGCTTTAAAATTAAAAAGTTGTGAAGAATATTTGATCATTGATCATAAAATCTAAGGCAATTTTTCAAAGCTTGGATAATCAAGCTTTCAAGGGAAATAAAAAGTCTTAGCTTTTTTCTTACCCGAGTGTTGATAAGAATCCTGAAACACTTCCTTCAGCATAGAGTGAAATGATATCACCTATGTGCAAAAAGCTGGTAGCTCCTAAAATCTCTCCCATCTTGACAATCTTAGAAGGTTCACCAAGGTGTTATCAATCAACTCATTATTTCATGCATCATACTGTCCACCTGAAAAATTGAAAAACATGAGAGTTTCATAATACGTAAGTACCTTCAGGTACCTATTTAGTGTCATGTGGCAAGGCAAACTTTACGAGGATGGAACATGCTAAGACGATTATGAGGTGACAGCCAAAGTTACGACTCAATTCAATGCCAGTGTTTAAAAATCATCAAAAATGTCTCATTTCAATTTTCAAGCTAAAAATCATATATTCAATTTTTGTCTTTCCAATATTTGATATGGGGAAGTACTGAAGTAGGGTTCAATTACAGAAGTAATGAGACTTTTTAACTGACTTTAACCACTGCGAAATAAAAGAAAACAGAAAAGAGTTTCAACTCATTTTTAGGAAATTGCCAATTTTGGCAAAATACACTTTATTGCCACCTGTTGAAACGCGGAAATTTCACGAAAATGATGAAAATTGGCTTACCTTTTTTATCACTGATGTCTCATCACAAAAAATAAGGGAAAAATCAAAGAATCCAGAGTTTCTACTTGATGCAGTTATTAATCTCATAACAGAAATGGAAGTTGACAAGTTTTTATCATTACTACACGAAGAGGAGCGTTCACTATAAGAGCAGCAGAATCGACTTGTTGTGATTGTGAAGGAGAACTGAAATATGCTATGGGGTACTCTTCTCCTCCTTCGTAGATCTCGCCGGCGACGACTACTCCACTCGTGTGCAACGTTTCCAGATAGAGAAAACAATGGCTGTTTTCTTGATATTGAAGCTTATCAACACTGTGTTCAAAATCAGTCTCGATTTGAATTACGATACGAACGATGTAAAATTATACTCTATCCCATTTTTGATTCTTTCGTCTTTTAATTTCATATCATAATTAGCAACATTGAGAAAGAATTCAAAAAAATCTTTTGATACGTTTTAAACTATTTTTTTTGTAAATATTGACTTTTTGCGCTAAATATGACCGACCTTTTCCATGAAGTTTATGGCGCAAAAATTCAAATATATTTACTTTGATGATAAACGCAGCTCTCTTTGCTGGCAAAATCATAAAATGACATTTTTAAAGTTATTTTCAAATGTCTAAAAATCCTAGAATGTATCAATTAAAAGTAAGTCTGATTTGATTTCGATCTGGTAACGCTTTGCCACCTGTGCACCTTGCAAGGGTTTGACTGCTCTTGTCAGGCCACATGTTGCCAGGTGAGCAGCGCGCTGCTTGCAAAGCAACACTACTGCAGTCCCTCTGAAAAATGTGTGTCGTAGACACTAGGCTATGCATCCCGTAAGTCAGCGGAAAAGTTTCTCTGTTGCCTCCTTGGTTATGATCATCTCCAGGTCACAAATGCTTCAAGTCCTTTTGCGCCCAAAAGCCTTAATGATCTTCCAAGCTGTACTTCAAGTCAAGCTGTGGTAGTATCATAGTCCCATCTAAATTGCAAACATTTGTCATCACCGACACCCTCTTTTCAAAGCAATCAAGATATTCTCCATGCATCCTAGGCTTGGCTTCCAAGAGCTTTTTTGCTAGCCATCACGCTTATAATTAGCCAAACGAAGATAAACCATGACTTCATTTTCAGCCATAACAAGACAAGGATGAGATGATGAAAAATTAGTTTTTAGACCTTAGTCTATTGAAAAATGTGATCGAGGCCCGAAGCGTTATAATTTTTTTTTTCAGGCGAAAGTCAAGTTTAGTTGTTCTGAAGCACAGATGTACCTACATAACAAAGGAAAAATCACTATAAACCAATTTGAGAAGAAAACGTTATTCAGTGTCTGCCTTTAGGCATTCCCTCAAGCGACGATATTTGTCTGAGAGAAAATGAGGAGCTGCCCGTCGTCGTCAGTTTGATAGATGCATAAGTTGCGTGACTAACTACTCAAAACTTTCCGTTACTAATTTCTTTTCTTGTTCCTTTGACAGTTTTCAAAGTTATCAGATCATCATCTAAAACTTGTTTTGCCTTCTCACGCGCCGTGACATCATTTTTTATTAATCTTTTTAACAAGATGTCGTCTTCTGCAATGTCACATCATTCGCATGAAATCTATACCAAGAATGCTGGCGAGTGTTGTTTGCAACCACCGATGCCATTACCACCTCAAGAGGGATTTCCATTTGAAATGAAGGAGTACCAAGACGTGAATGAGCCTAAGTACATATTCTGCAAAATTGCAAATATTCATAAAGTTTTAAAATTCCTCAAAAAAGGTCTCATTCAGCAACATTGCAAGCTAGGCTTACTTTTAAGATTTGAATTTTCGCGCCAAAAATCAACATTTGAATCTGAATTTGTATGTTGTTACAAGTTTTGGACAGAAATTGTCAATTGAGCAAAAAGTCAAAATGATAAAAATTTCGTGAAAGTTTGTTTACATTCTACGAAAGCGTTGCTGACCTTCCTTCAATTTTGACGAATTTTTTGCTTAAAAATTTCAAAATCCTAATTTTACGAGTTTGAACTGAAATGAGACATTTTTGGTGATTTTTAAACTTGATGAAAAGTGCAAATTTTCCCTAACATAATTCTTATAGATTCGATCCTAAAGTGCATTTGGAAATAGGAGACCCAGAATACGTAAAAGTCTTTCCGGATTTCCAACCGATGCCAGCAAAATGCCCCCGAATTTCCAAGGAAGAAAATCAATCTAAATTTGCCTATTCATCTCCCTTCCAAGTTTTCAGCCAGGAAGGATTAAAAGTTTTGAAGGAAATTATCCGAAGGGAAGAAAACCAAGGAGTCTACAGTTCGCGTGGCCACAAAATTGCTTTGCGTGGCCTCTACTACTTGTCCCCCTGGGTCCGAGATTTACAAGCTTGTACTGAACTCCGGGATCATTTTTGCAACATTGCCGGAGAGGAACTTGTGCCTCATCCTTCCTTTTGCAATTCTCCTCAAGTAAGTCGAGTTGAAACTACCAAGTGTCCAAACAAGTTTTGCACAAGAGTTAAGCAAAAAATCCATCAAAATTACAAAAGACGAAAAAATGCGAAAAAATTCGTGAAAGTTTGTTAACATTCTATTTGACGAATTTTTCACTAAAACTTGTTGGGACACTCTGTATATTACCTTTATGTGGATGCAGTCGGGGAATAGTAGTGGTGGCCTCTGGGCTCTACGGAGGCCATGGTCGATGTAGGCCTTCTTCCTCTATTGGATAGTGCAGTGCACTTCTTAAGACAGGAAAGCTTCACATCCATCCAATTCGAACGATTCCAAGTTCCAACAGAGACAACGACCCTTTTGAATAATTAAACTTCGGACTTCAAATAGGTTTACGGGTTAGGGCGGAAAAGAACTTATGAGATTTTCGCCCAAGGACCGATACTTGAATTCTTGATCTTTACGGAGGTAATTACTGTTGGCCGTGGTCTCCGTGCTGAAAAATCCTAAAAAAATATTTTACAAATTATACATTTCAAATTGAACGATAAATGAAAATACTTACGAGACCATTGCCGTAACAGGTGTTGTTCTTGTACTCGTAGGCGACGTAGCCCTAACTGACGTCATAGACAGAAACGATCTTGACGTCGAGACCAAGTCTAGGTTGCGTCCAAGCACGGCCTCGGACAGTCTTAAACTACACTCAGGACATCTAGCAGCACCTCGCTTCGCGCAGTACTGCCACAGATGCCTTCGTTTTACTGACTCTTCAATTGTCTCCCTCAGTGGTAAAAAAAAATCGTCCAGCCGTGCCGGGTAATTCGGTAGGTAATAGAACAGTCTTAGGTACTGAGGATAAGGAAGCAAGAAAATGAGAAACTTACCGATAACGTCTGCCCTTACATCTGCTTTTGTTCTTGGCTCCCAATGGGGTCTTTGTGGTTGGCAAGTTTTTGCTGCAGTGTTTTTATTGTCAATGCTTGCTAAGAGTTTGTCCACTCTCTGTTGCCATGTAATCAGGTCATTCATGTACTCTTCAAGTGCATTGAGTCGTAAGATGATCAATTTGCCACCGTCACCGCGGTGTCTCAATGCACGCATAATCATAATTCCGTAGGTCTCAATAATGTGCAACTGTACAACCAGTCCCACAGATTTGTCAAATATCAAGGTCTGAAAAGTATTGGAATAAGGAGTGCTGACAAGCAAATTATCGATTTTATATTGGGCAATGTAGAAAAAAGCTTCTTGGTTGCCTATCTACAAAAGCTTTTGTTATCATTTTTTTGTTGCGATGATTCTTCAAAGTAGAAAAAGGCAAGTATTCTTTGTTGGTCTTTTTTGTGTCTTGTCATGAAGCAAAACGAGAGCAAGGTCGCTATTGCTTCTGCTCTAGCTTTTATCATCTTGGAAGAGAAAGCATTGCTCTGTTACGTAAAGATCCCCTTTTTTTTTTCTTTTCCAAAAAAGTACTTAGTCGTCTACAAAATCTCCTTAGTTATTGTAGTTACGTACATCCATTCTTTCCACTAACAACCGTCGTCATAGGGAACTTTTTCGTACATATGCACGTACTTACATCTTTCGTTCTTACATATATTGCTTACATTCATGATTCATCCAACTCTTGCAACTGAAATTGAAACACTCATCCAATCATCTTTTTGAAGTACACCTGCCATTTCAAATTACTGGCACGAAAATACCTTTTCCACCTTTTCATTCAGTTGTTGTATAGGTAACCTAATTGTAGTCGAGACATTCAAGCTATCTAAGTACTGTTCCTTTACACCACCGAAAAGCCAATTTTACGATGGAATTTTTTACCAAGTAGAACCTCGCTTAGCGAAGTACTACCACAGATGCCTTCGTTTTAATGACTCTTCAATTGTCTCCCTCAGTGATTAAAAAAAAATCGTGCGATCGTGCCGGGTAATTCGGTAGGTAATGGAACAATCCATCCAATTCGAACGATTCCAAGTTCCAACAGAGACGATTAAACTTCGGACTGAAATGAAAGAGTATAATTCAAATATTTAAAACAAAGGTTTACAGGTTAGGGCAGATAACGAACTTACGAGATTTTCGTCCAAGTCGAGATGATTCAGACTCGGCGAGAGTTGAAACTGAGTTCGGTGCCAACTTAGGGTCGACTTTTCCTCGGTTATTTTAAACTAGTCCACGCAAAAAGTGAGGCCTAAGTCCGGATCTGGAGACCTGCAAAGTGACCGAGTTCAGTTCAGATTTAGGCTGGACAGTGGGCTTCTCGGTAATTCCGGGTCAAAATGTGTGGCTAAAATCCGGACCTGCAAAAGTCGACAAACTTTTATATTGGTAAAAACGAGGATGAATTGGAACGTAAAAATACCGAGTCTGAGGTTGAAGTCATCGAAGTAGGTACGGATTGAAACGTTCGTCACAGCTGAGGGTTCCGCTCTCGTTGAACTGTTCTTAAGTCCGGATTAAGATGAGCCATTTGAACGATGTACTTAGGGAGTTGGGTCTAAAATAACGAAAACTTTCATGAAACTGAAATGATGAAAAATTCGCAATTTCTTAAAAGAAATTGGCATTATTTTGCTAAAAATTGTCGAAAGGTACATACCTTGCAATGATTTTCAATGAATTGACCTTGACCATAGTTCAATTTTGAGAAGGGATGTGGGTGCAGGTACAGACCAATCTTGGCGGACAAGTAGGCGCTAAGTGACTCAAACTTTGTCCCCCGATGTCCCAGAAATCTCCGACGAGAACCGTAGAAGATGTCCAAGCTAGTCCAAGCTACCACCCACCTTTCCGTTGAACTGTTCCTCAAGTCCACTTGATCGATGCTGGACCTAGGTCTGAAAAAATATAAACGTTCAATTAGTAGAAAACTGAACAGAAGAAACGACAGAAATAAAGCAAAATTTTAAACAATCCATAGAACAAATCCAGATTATGAAACTAGGATTAGGTGCAAGCACAATCATCATTGACCATTTGGTAACAGATCTCCGCCTCAAGAGCCCGTA
>LT727941.1:25317-42398 GCA_900157175.1 Oithona nana
TGTCATAAAGTGTAAAAATATCTGTTTTGCAACAGTTTCACGATTTTTTCCCCTGAACAAAGAACAGTCAAAATCAAAATTGACCATTACCTATTTGCGATGTAAAGACCTGAAATGGGTCCATAAGTCTCGGCCATGTAAGTCTGAATAGTCTTCTTCGCTTTTTTGACATCTTCCGGCAAAAATGGCAAACTACCCAAAAATGGTAAACGTTTTGGTCCGGGCGGGAATTTTGGGTGCTTAACAAAGTATTTCTTCAAGTAGCCTAAAATGAATAGGCTTAGAGTTAAAAGGCCTAAAATGATCTCGAAAATCATTGTTGTTTAACTTTGGAAGTCTATTAGTCAACTGATGTTGAAGGTAGTCGATAGAGTTGCGTGTAATGTAATGACGTAGGTGATTGTGTACGTTTGATTATTTCATAGGTGACAACGTTCACCGCATAGGAACAGATTTGGGTCGGAATCCTTTTTCTGTAAATGTCACAAATCCATGTCGAAACTTCGGCGAGATTAGAAACGTATGTTGCCTCTTTTAACACAAATTTAGGGATTTGACTGTTCAAACTTCACTGTTGGTGACTTGGTGTTGATGATCTGTGCTTTGGAGAAAATTCAAAACTTGTTTTGTTCAAGTTCAACTCAGTTTCAAAAGTGAACAAAAAAATTCATGGACTATACAGCAGTCTGGCTTTTTAGAAAAGCTTTTGACGACAACGCGTTAATGAAGGACATTAACAACATTCTCAGTGCTCAGTTTGTTTATTTACGCCGATTTTTCAATGTTACCAGAGAAAGTGAAAATTATGTACTTCATAATTTGGCGTTTCTGTTCTGTTTTTACTCATTTTTAAGGCAAAACGAGATTTTTTTTACCGTATTTGTAAACAAAATCAAAATTTCACGAGATTTTTCAAACGAGATTCGAATGATTCTCGACTTTCGCATCGTATTGAAATGCTTCGACCACTTTGACTGTAATGTTACCCATGATGATCCATGGTATTTTCTCATTGGTCTCAATCAATGCAACTTCAATTCAATCCGCATTGTCTTTGACGAGTAAGTATGTACGTGTGGATCAAATCAAATTGATCGTCTTCAGTACGAAAATTGGATTATTCCCGACTTGATTTGTACCGATTCCTGCCTGAATGCTTCGGCCGTATTCTTATCCATGATGATCCCGATGATCCGTGGAATTATATCGGGCTTCGACAGTCAAGACCTCGAAGGAGGAAGTTTGCAAAAAGGTATGTTTTTAGTAAACAGAGGAACTCTAAAACGTCCAACATCAATCATCCCCTTTAATGAAAATGAATTTTCCTAGGAAAGAAAATTAGTCTTTCCATTAAATTGATCATCTAACACACGACCTTGATTACACACACTAATGGAAAAAGAGTTTGTAAACATCATTTTCCTCGAACACCAGCCAATTTGCATCAACAAGACTACGTTTGAAAATTACTAAAAGAGTCTAGTTTTTTAGCAAAACCAGCTTTCATTAAGCTGGCGATTTGCAGTAACAATTTTCGCGCCAAATCATTTTTTTTATGAGTCCTTTTAAAATGATTTTTAAACAGTGTGTATCAATAATATTGACCTTTAATTAAAATGAATAATAAGAAATTAATTTCTTCAAAAACTTTTAGAATTTGAATTTTTGTTGACATTTCTTCATGTAATGATGAGCGTGTGCCATACAAGCTTGCAAGCGTCAGGCAGTGTGGGAAAAATTGATCGAAAAAAAAGAGGAGCGGATTTTTGCCTGAGGCCCGAGAAATCATGAAAGGAAAAGTTTTGGCTACAAGAGAAAAATCATTTGCCTGCCAGTTAAAACTGTGGCCAGAAGTACATAACGAAGAATTGTGCTAGTTGTAAAATTATCGTTACTGAAATTGCCCTTTTTGAGGAAAAGTTCGTTTTTCAACGTTTCTACTTGAATCAAATTGGTCCTAAAAAAGAAACGAATTTAACCGATTTTTTTTAACTTTTTTTTCTTTAAAAATATTATTTTTTCCTATTTTTTTTTTCTTCATGAAAAGTTTTGGTGCAGAGATGAGTTTGTGAGGTAATCAAAAATTATTTTCTTGATCGAGGCCAAAGCTTGAGATATTGGCAGTAAATGAAACATTTTCTTGTTTTTCGTCTTGCTCTCAATACCTGGGATGGAAGGGCAATGAGTTCATGCTTTAAAATGGCTTTAAAGCTACTTTAATAATTCATTAACGACCAAGACCAAAGCAGAACCCTCATTGCGCAACTACTTCAAGACAATTTTCAACTGTTCTAGAATTCTAGATTTCCCCTTTTTTATTCGTATTTTTCCAAGCTAATAAATGTCGTGTGCCATATGAAATGTAAAAATCGAAATCTGTAACAGGTGGCATTTATAAGGCCTAAAATAGCCAAAAATTCCCAAAATGGAAGTGGAACCAAAAAATGAAAATAAATCTGATAAATTTGGCAAAAGAAGAACAACATTGGCACGAAACTTCAAACTATTTACATTCTTCTTGATTCAAAATTCACGTAATTTTTTTTTTTTGTTTTTGTTTTTGATAATTAATTTTCGTAAAATCGCGCGAAATTTTTGTTTTTATGTAAAATTATAATTTTTTGGTGTCCAAAGTCAAATGCATCAAAATTCATTAGACATGGAAAATCGAGTAGTCAATTGTTTTTGTGCGTCAAACAAAAGAAAAACTAAAGTTGCTTGGTAATTAGTTCCGTTTCTTTATTTAGGTGAAACTCGTTAAAAGTGCGTCATCAACAACTGTGAGAATCTTCTGATTAGTCACGGAAAAGAAGCGTTCAAAAAACTTTCGCCAACAAAAAAATATGGACTTTACAGGGTATCCAGGTAGGTTTTGATAAGGGTACCGAGCAATGTTCCAAAGCTCCTAAAAATTACGTGAAGTTGGGTTAAGTCACTTTTTGGAGCTTTGGAACATAATTCAGTGGGTGCCAGACCTCTGTTTTAAGTTATAAAGCCCAGAAAAGTTAGGTCAAATCACTTTACCTAACATTTCTCAGACTAGTTTGGACACCCTGTAGATCATGATCAGTGATGGAATTTTTTGGAAATATTTTTTGACACCCTTAAAATCTTTTGGTAAATTGAAAGGGCACAGCGATCGTTGCGTGCTCTACTTTTAAAAGTTTTACCCCCCTTCGCCCCCTTCTTGCTAAATGCTGTCAACATATGACAAACAAAAATACACGAGCTCTCATCAAGAGAATCCTTCAATGTTAGCTTCAATGTTAACTGCCGAAAACTCATTAAGGACACACAAATAATTACAAATGAGAGTACAATACACATTGCGGCAAGCAAAGTATTTTTGCTAGAATGTTGATTTTTTTCAAACCTCAACCTCACAATGAGGCAATATGAAATATTTTTTTTCTTTAAATCAATTCTGCCACAGTGTGTCATTAGTGAAGAGCTGTTAATGAATCATTTAGAGTCCTGACCTGCTTCGCTCCAAGGCTGGCTCCACAGTAACCTCAAAACCCCTTTTACTAAGTTGCAGAAATGAAAAATGATGACTTCTTGTCTTATTGTTTCGCAGAACAAAATTGTGGTTGGTTTTTCCCTTCATTTGAATGACATTTCAGGACTCAGGAGAGGCAGGCATGAGATTACACAATCTAGAATTTTCAAAAGGATTTTTTGTAGACTTTGTAATGAAAGGGTTTAGAATTTTCTTTGGTGACCATTTTACTAATTGAGGGGTTAGCTTGAATATTTGGAAACTTACATTGGTTGAAAATATTTTAAGATATTCACGAGTGAAGTCGATTAACATCTAAACCTATAGTTAAAAAAATTCTAAAGATTGAATAATGACGTCAAAATTGACGATAAACTGATAAAAGCTAATTTTTGCGCGAAAATTCAAAATATTTTACATTCAAATTCATAACTAAAAAAACTTACCAAAAAGTTTGAATTTTCGCGCCATAACTGAATTGACTGAAGCTTGTAAATTGGAATATTTTCATTTAAAAAAATGAGTTAATTTTAACCAGAGTATCAATTTTCGCGCCAAAAATAGGAGAATTGCAAATCATTTTGTAGTTGATTCAATCTTCAAAATTGAACTTTTACAAACGACCAAAAAAGATTGAACTTTGGCACCAAAATGACTTTTGTATCCCTTATTCTTATTTCTTAGAAAATGAATGTTTAGTTTAGCAGAAATTCAACATTTTTTGTAATTTTTTACAGGGTCGACAACATGCATGCAAGGAGAGCAAAGAGCGGCAAAGCCTTTTTGGCCAACAAAGTTTAGCAGCAGCAGCGCTTTCCTTTTGGAGTTTGCACACTTCTCAGTTCTTCCCCCTATGAAGCTGAGATTGGCCACCACCTCCACTGAGTGCACTGAGAGACTCTTCGAAGCAAGCAGGAGCACATGCATAGTACGTACGCCTTTGCTCTTCAGTCAGTCAGCTGAGAGACACCGCCTCAGTAACAACGACGTTTGTGTGTCTCGCTCAGCTTTGGTTCTAGTGATGCAAGTTTCATTCATTCTGCTTTAGTGAGAGAAAACAGCTAAAAAATATTTTGTGACAGAAGATACAGCTTATTGATATTGTGAATTGGAAAAAGTGTGAATTTTTCATCATGTATTCAGGTAAGACCTAAAAATTATTTTTGTAGATTGTAAGGTAACTTGGGTGCCTCCGGGGAAGACAGACATACACCCAAATGTTCATTTTAATTGTAATTGTAATGTGTGAATATTTTTATAAAATTGAAATTCCAAAAATATTTATGAAGAAGTTTGTCCATTGTCATTTTTCTTCACTTTTGAGGTTTGTCAATTTTGTCATTCTTTTTCTTTGCTTTTTGTATTTTGTCATTTTTCCCCTTTTCCTTCACTTTTTGAATTTTGTCATTTTTCTTCACATTAAAATATTATATTATCTTATTTTTTTGTCTTTTGTCTATTTTAACTTTTTGACTTTCATTAAAAATTGTCACTTATTAATTTTGACCAATAACACATTTTTAGCTCTCTAGAAAATGTAGGAGTAAAGTCAGTTAAGCAACAAGCCTTCATTCTCTAATCACACTAAACTGAGAAAACTGAGATGTTGAATTTTGATCAAAATCTTTTGCATTTAGATGAAACACTGCAGGAAATAATGGGGTTAACAACATTATTTTCAAGAGATTTTCTCACCTTAGAGTTTTGAAAGAAAGAGAGAGAAAAAAGTGTCCCTAATCTATGAAACATCTCTCACATTTTTCGCTAAGGCTAATGAACCTTTTCTGTTTCCATTTGACCCTCAAAAAATTGCAGTATAGAGAAAGTTGGACTTCTTTTTTTGTTCTCTTATAGAGAGACATACACCATCTGTAAATCACAACAATTGTTTTCTTCCTACAATTTTCTCCACTATTTTTAAACAGGACACAATTTGAAAAATGTCTTCTTTGCCTTTTGTTGTGCAGCCATAAATCTTTTTGTACAAAAAGTATTTTGCATGAATTATAAGCTTATTTGTCTGCCTGTACAAATGTTTTTTGGCAACAGACTTCTTTTAACGTTGTTGACATCATTGCTATTTTTCAAAAGCAAAACAATTCTTGCCTTAAAATTCTTATTCCACTCATTTTTCCAGTCACTTTTGAATCTAACTTTGAATTTTAGCTACCATATAAACTTTTTTCATTAAATAAAACATGTTCTTATCATCAATTCTAAAATAAAACATACAAATATGTATAAAATTAGTTTTTAACATGAATTAAAGATTTTTCGATTTACTCCAGCCTGACTTTTGGGGTCAAAATGCAAGTAAATCAGAACAGTAGTGAACTTAAAAATACTTTTTTTTGTAGCAACAAAGGGAGCTAGTTTAAATTGAATTAGGGTCCCTTTCAGAAAGTCAGAAAGTGCATTTTGGAAACCAACTGGAAGAGGGATCGATATAAGACCTAGCAGAAACCTTATAATCAAAGAAGGATTAAGAACCAAGCTTGATGTCTAAATTATGCTAATTTAGCAGCTCCCTCTCCTTCTTTTTTGTTCAAGTGTCTGATTTGACACCATTTTCCCTGCGGACCTTTGTCAATCTCTAAAAGTGACCTTGACTGTCATTTGGGTTGAAAAATGCTAATCAGAGGGACACGAAAAAGACTCATTTGGGAAGTCTAAATGGACTTACGCTGACCAACTTTGGTCCTACTCAACCTAATGACTCTGATTTTCAAGACCTTTTGGTAACTCAACTTTTTCTTTAGATTTCTTAGTAGCAAAACTGAAATCATTTCAATGATTGAAGAATTTAAAGCAAAAAATATGGAGAATTTGAATTGTTCAAAATTATCGATAACTCCATGCAAAAAAAAAAAATGATTCATGATTAAGGTGCTTAAAGGCACTAAACTCTGTAAAAACATAAATCAAATTGAAATCAAGAGATTTGGCTTTTTTTTTACTAGCAACAACTTCTATTTTTAGATGAGTCATGTAACTCGTTAGAAAGGAAATTCGTTAGGCTCAGCATGAATCCTTAAAAAAGCTGTTGTACCTGCTTTTGCTTTGCAGAGAACAAAGTTTTTTTGGTGAATAAAATCTGGGATGGATGGAAGACAGTTATCTTTCATTTTTTAACGCTTCAAGGCACCTTTACATAAAGGATTATTATTGATGTGCACCACATCTAATAGGCAAAATAGCATAAAGAAAGAGAAGACAATTTACCGCCCTTCTTTTATGTTCATTTTGCCTAAAAAGTTGAGCTTGACCAAATCGAAAAATCTTAAAATCCTTTAAATTCCTATCAAATTATCAGTTTAGAAACATGATTTATAAAAGGTATTGACTACAATTGACACTTGAAGTATACTTTATTTATTGAAAAAGGTTGATTTGTTACCTAAAATTCAAAGTTAGAATCGGAGGTGTCTTCGAAAAAAATGAAGTTTAGGAGAATTTTAAGGCCGGTCAAGGTGAATATCGGATAGTCATCTAATTGAATTTATAGCCTGACTCAGCTAGTAAAAGTCATAGATCATCATCCTTCCTCTTGCTTATTTGGATTATTGGTATTCCACGTCAGTCAGTTTTGCAATACTTTGCTTGTCTGTCATACCCACACAAAGACACTCTCCTCGCAGTTTTTCATATTTTGCACTCTAGCATGTATGGTGTATACGCAATGTGCAATGTGTGTGTGTGTATATTCATGACTCAAGGAAAAATTAGGAGAGGTTCCAAGCAATTACTAACGCCATTTGCCAATTGTTTACATTGAAGATCAAGCCATCTGTACTTTTTGTTTACTCCAATATCAAGTTTCATATCAGTTGACTCAAAATCTGCTTTTTGTTGATCTTGGTGTATCTAAAAAATGGGATGGAGCAAATCTAAAAATCGCAAAAATCGCAAAAATTCCTTTCAAATTCTGATTTGACATAAAAGATCTATAAATGTTGTGCAGAATACTTGGTGTCCAGAACATATTTTGTGTTTTGAAAAAAGTTGATTTATTAGCTAAAATTCAAAGTTAGAATCGAACGTGTCTTTGAAAAAAATGAATTGAATGATAATTTTAAGGCTCAAAGCTCTGGATTTTTACAAAAAACAAAGCCAACTTTGAAATGCAAAAAAGTATTTCAAAGGTGGATGGCGCCTGCATCTTGCTCATCATTGTTCAACATTGTCTCAAGTTACATTTGAGGAGCGAGGCTGCTTTTGCAACTTTAGATTTGTTGTCCAGATTTGAGTGTCAAAATGTAGTTGAGCAACTCAGCTTATTAGGATTCAATTACAAGTTTTGAAACCATCTGCTGTTGCTTTTCTACAGAGACTAAATAGTTGAGCTCCTCAAAAATAAGTATTATTTTCTTGAGAGAGAAGGTCAAAAATCATATCTGTCATTTGATGAAGCATCCTTGAGTCAGAACTCAGAAGGCTTGCTTGGAGTTGGTCATAAGTGACCGTGGCCGAATTTTGTAGACTCTCACGATGCATTAGAATCTAGGCAATAGGTAGGCCTTCATTCAAAAAAGTAATATTGGATAGTATATGGACAATTGTAGGTTATTTGTCAGAGTTGCATTTGATGTGAAATAAGACGAGAAAAAGTACCAAAAAAACGGTACCTACAGGGTGTCCAAACATTAAACAACCTTAGAAAAGGTTAGGTAAAGTTTCAAAATGGACGTAAAAGTCTCAAATTAGACTCAAATATCTCAATTTGGACAAAGGAAGGTAGGTTTTGGGAGTATACCCCTCTGTTGTGTTCTTTTATGTATTCCTGATGTCAATTGTTCATGAATGAAGGATGTTTCTCGTCTGTCGTTGTCATCAAAAGCAGAATGATGCAGTATAGTCTGCATGTTGCCAGGATATAGATCTAAGTACTCTAGGTCTAGGCCTAGCCTCTTGGCTTTTACCAAATCTCTCTTGGTATGTAGAAAGTAATCTCCTAAAAAAGCTCCCTAGGGTCTCATGATGAAAATGTCTCCTTAAAAAACTTTATTCATTTCTTAAAAGAAAATTACTCACCTCATTTTCCCAAGTAAGTTGTGCAAATGTGTGCACTGTCTTTAAAAATCGCCAAAAACTGTCTCATTTGAATTTTTCAAGCTAAAAACGGTCAAAGTTACATAATGAATTAGGGTAAAAAACAAGCTGATTTTAGCTGAATTTCTAGCCAAGAAAATGAATTGATTTGGGCTGGTTTTCTAGCCAAGAAAATCAACTGATTTCAGTTAATTTCCAAAGTAATGAGACTGTTTTTCTTATTTTCACCCAATATGTAAGAGACTCAGAATTATCGGAGCAAAACCAGTCTGTCAATGTTAGACCCATTTCCAGACAGACTAATTAGGTAGGCCTCTACCCATAGTTTACCCAATGAATGAGTAGTCCATTGCTAGAAAAAGAAATACATACAGAAAAAGTTCGAAATCTTGTTTTAATCAAGAAAGAAATCCCCAAAGGCCTATATCTGCAGTAAAAGGCCATCTTTTGCAGAAGCAAGAAGAAGGCCTTGGGTGTGTCTAGTAAAGAAGAAAGTTTATCGATCTGGCTTTGCACTACTTGCGCAGCAGTTGCTTCTTCTTCTTTTGGCCTTTTTGGCCTTTTTACTGAACTTGTGAATGACGTCACAATAATGAATGATGATACGTTTTTCAACATGTTACATTGGTGAGGAGACAATTTACATTAGTATCTAGTAGAGCAGAACATGCATGGGCAGAATTCTAATGATCTTGGCAGCAACTCATAAGTAGAAGTTCATGCATGTACTCCTCTTAATGAAGGCCAAGCGTTAGTAATGAAGAAGGCCATGCATCACACTGTTTGAAAATCTCGTCAAGATATCCTGTAGGCCCATATTAGAAAGCTATGTGAGGCTTACTATAGGGTATCCCAACAAGTTTTGGACCACATGTAAACAACATTTAGGTATATTTGAGGTCATATAAGGATGTTTAGGACCTTTTGAGGTCATTTGAGGACTTTGAGGCTATTTGAGGCCATTGAGGTCATGTGAGGCCATTGAGGTCACTTGAGATCATTGAGATCATTTGAGACTGCTATCCAGAACTTGTTTGGCCACCCTGTAGCTTGTCAGCACGTGTGGATGTGTGCAATCAAGCTATAGTAGTGTATTTTATGATGTAGAGTAAGTATTTGCTTATTTACTCTTCCATCTCCTTTGCTAGAGAGAGAGAGGTTCTAATTCGTTAATCCTGCTGCTGTAGGCATACTAGGTTTGCAGTGGTGATATTACTGCTTCAACGCTCTCACACTCCACGTGACTTTTTGGTGCATTTCCGACCACCATAAAACTTTTCTCGTCGGCTAACTTCAGTTGCATAGAAGTCTTATGTTTTAGTCCAAAATGTGTACTTTTTAGGTATTTTTTCAAACTGACTCAAAATAGAACTAAAATTGCCAAAATGGCATTATTTTGTTAAAACCTTTTTGTTATTCTTTGTTTTCAAGAGTTTACAGGATAGTGTCTAACTGTCCAAGCAAGTTTGGACTAAGTATGCAACTTTATAAAGCTAGTAAGGTTAGGTGATTTTTAGTTTGTTTTTCCACAGACAAAACAGCCAATTTTTGCTGTAAAGTCAAAAAATCTAAAACCCAATTCTTGATGTTTTTTTTATTAATTAAGTATGTAAGGTATTGCCAAACTTGCTTGGACATCAAGTAGTAGCTAATTTAGAATAGGCGTTACCCTGCTAAATATTATCAATTCAGACTTGTTTTCCATTCTGTGTACAAAAATTCTTCAGCTCTAAATGTTATCTTTGCTGACAAGGGAGAATTTGCCGCCAGTTGTGACTGTCCAAGATTTGCCAGATAATCTTCTAGTCTGTGCTTCAAAATGCAAGAATTTTATGTAGCATTGACCCGTATCCTCCTCCTCCACCCCTAAACCTAAATGCACTTTAAAGCTGGGGTCAAAGGATTTGAGGGATATCCAATTAATGAAGCATTTCTAGTGTTCCAAAAAACTGAAGCAGAACAAAAGAGAGAAAATCTTTGTACTACACACTGGGGCAAGCATCCCCTTTTGGTCCAAAAAATCATTAAATTGCATTTCAACTAATTTTTTTAAGGGACATTATCAATTGTGCATTATTGTTTGATCTGAATTGAATGGACAAAAAGTTGAATTTTGTCCCAGTGTGTACTGATGATGTGGGGTCTAACATCATCTAAAGGGGTTGGGAATTCCATTAGAACAAAAAATCTGGGAAGAGGGAGAGAGAGATCTAGCAACACTTTTTGTGTAGTAAAAATGCTCAAATTGCCTTTTGAGGAACAGGTAGGTATCCAAGATCTTTTGTGACAGCTTAAATTACAATGAAACAAAAAAAGTAGGAGAGAGATGAGTAGGAAAAACCTGAGAAGACAATTCTGACTTGACCTGATTAAAATGTTGGTCAGATTTTTTTTAGAAAAAGTCTAATCTTAATTAAGAAACCAACATTTCTGCAAATTTCTGACTTAGTGACATGCCACAAGTCACAGTTCATTGGAAAACAAGTTCAATGAACTGAAAATGACATCCAACCCTCCTTTTCACACAACAAGATAAGAAACAACACCCCAAAAATTCCAAATCTGTGTGTCCTTGAGTATAGTAGAAGTAATAAAATCTTCTTTGACTCTCTTTTCTTGCCTAATTTTTATAGCTTTTGCTGCGTTTATCACTGTCATTGACTGGACTGAATGTCACATGAGACTCATGTGACCTAAGAAGAAGTTGAAGCAGAGAGACTAATCTGTCACTTATTGTCAGAACACACGTTTTTCCAGTTCTCAAAGCTCTTAGATAATGCTGTTGATAATAGAAGGCCTAAAAGGCCAAAGAACCTTTAAGATTACTCAGAAATCCGTGAAGAATGATATTGTAAGGCTTAGTGTTCTATTGTGTTAGATTTCACGCTCTTCTTCACCCTTAGCTCAAAGTAGGAATCCCTGGAAATGACAGAGTCCTAACAAAGCTTCAAGAGTGGAATAACAGGCAAAAAAGAAGTCTTTACAATGTATAAAATTCATTTTTTTGGGCCATTTTGAGACTCTCTAGTCTTCAAATTAGTAGCAACAACTTTCATAAAGCCTTTGACAAATCAGAATATTAGAGTAAGTGGTAAAAAACTGTTCTAATAACTAATTAGGCTAGTTTAGGAATGTTCAAACTCCTCTTCTGATAAAGCAACTCGCTAATTAGCTGTAACGCAAAAAATCGTCATGATACATAACTTCATCATTAGCCTAGAAGCAAAAAGAAAATTCTCATTAAGCCATATAAAGGACTTTTTAAAGGGTCTGTAGTACAGTAGGGTTCAAACTATGTCTACTGCCTTGCGGACAACGGATGGACACATAGTTGAATATCATGCTTGAGAGTCCATAAACGGTCAGAGAAGGGAAAAGTTGATCAATAATCATCATCATCCTAGCTTCGCTTTTTTACGAGACTCTAAAGGCGGGAAAAAAAAACTTTGATGATAATTTGACCCTCATTCAAACTGTCAGACACAACAGATGTGGTGAAATCAAACTTTTAAAAGTGTCAAGTTTTAAAAGGAAAGAAAGAAAAATCGTTAATTTTCAAGCTTAGTCAACTTGAAAAAAATTCAGACACATTTTTTTTTTTTTTTGAAGTGGGTGGTGTATTAGATAATGGAATAACCGTGTCTGGCTTATTAGCAGGTAGGCGTAACACTGCCTTAACGGCAGATATCCGAGTCACAAATAACCATCGCCGATGATCGGACATTCATTATTGCCGAGGGTAGCTCATCTCGTAGTTTACCTAACGGAGCTTCAAGAGGTATTGTTTACCTTAGAATTTCACCTCAAATTGACATTGAATCTGATCCATATAGTTACACAGTGACTGAAAATCTCTGAAAAATGGCACTTTTTTTATCAATGCACAGTTTTTCAAACACTTTGGAATTATTGAGCTAATTAGTGTCTGAATGGTACATTCTATGGTAAATTGGTCCACTGTGCATTGTTCATATTTGCATAAAGGAAATATAGAACAAGGTGGCAATACTATTATTATGAGGCTTCATTAACTAAAGCTGGCAGACAGAAAGTCAATAAATTGTACGGAAGAAGAAGAACTCTAAAGGCAGTAAAAAATAGGCGTTGCTTTAAAAGTCTAATTTAGTTTGTGGGCTAAGTCCTATTCCTACCTTATTGTTTTTAATTGTTGCCGGATGAGTGACTAACTGAAAAACATACAACAGGTGTAGAATACCAACCCAAAACCTTGTGGTCACTAAGAATAACAAACTCTCTTTGTAATATGCACTTACATATGGCATTCTTTATGCTTTATAGGGTGACTTGAATTTTTCATATCAAGTCGCTGATTCGACTACTAAAAACTTCAATAGTATAGAAGTTACCCCCAAGTTGTTGGGACACATCCAATTTCGAACCCTACAGCTTGATCTGAAAAGTTCAAGTCACCCTACTAAGCATCCATTGCATCTAACCTTGAGTACAACTCCTTAATTACAAATTGAGATATCTGTACTGGAGGATCAAATTCAATTATATCAAAAAATGGATGGCCATCAGCAATTTTGGAATGAGATTTAACCTTGCCTACTTTTCTTGTAACTGTTGCTGGAGCCCATTAAAGCCTAAGGCTTTCTATGGAATATGTGGTCAGCTTAGGGAAGAAAAAAGAGGGAAGCGGCGATGTATGATATCAATTTTCTACAATGTATTTATGACATTGACTGACAGACAGGTTTTCAGTGGTGCTCTATATTTGTTCGTCTTTCTATATCTGTTTTGGCAAACAGTTTGCCAGCTGGCACATTGCAAAAAGTTATAGATCCAACTGGGGAGTCCAAAAGTTAGCGTAGGTTGAAGTTTAGCACTCAAGACAAGTAGGTATCCACCAAAAATTGCAAGGGGTATTGCATCATAAGGCAAACACCATCAAAATTTGGAAAAAATAAATGAATTTTAACTTTGAAAAGTGGTTAGGTGAATAAGTGAGCTAATAGATTAAAATAAGTGTGATAGGTTGAAAAGTTGTGTTACTGATATTAGGGTGATTAAAACTTTTTAAAAGTCAATTTACTTTGTAGTTAGGTGTGGTTGGGTAAATGCTGAAAAGTTAGGTGAGGTCAGTTGGGTCATGAGTCAATTTTTGTTTTTGATGGAATAAAGTTGACAATAGTGTAGGTATACCACGACGTGTTTGTTTAGGCCACTCGCAATAAAACTCTGTTTTTGGCTTATCTAGATCGGAAGCGAAGGAAAAAGAGACTTTTGCACAAGGTTTTCTTCATTTCTTCGACAAAGGATGAACAAAAACATGAACTCGTTTGATGCATATGATGTACCGTAAGCCTAAGTTTCTAATTAGATTGCATTGTACATTATTCCGTTATACAGGGTCTTCAGCCAAGTTTTGAATATAGGTCTCGGAAAAATCACCTCACCCAACTTCACCTAACTTTTCTGAGATTTAGAACATAACTTGGATGGGCCAGTGGGCCACACACTTCTATTGTGTTCTAAAGCTCAGAAAATTAGGTTAAGTTGGGTTTGGTGCTTTCATGGCTCATGAGCTTTGGAATATTGCACAATTTCTTATTCAAAACTTTCTGTGAGACCCTGTATGATTTTCCTCCTTCTTTTCAAAGTCATAAAAATCCATGAGTTTGCAAATCCTTAGATTGGATTTAATTATTCAGGAAAATTGGAGTGTGTGACACATGCTGTTTTGTGCCCCAGCCTCCTTTTTTGTCACTCACGAAAAGCACATGAAAATCATGCGAGGAGAGACAATATGATTCATAGTGTCAAAAACAAGTCATTTACATGAGAATTCGTGACCAAAAAATTGTGTTGTAGTTCTGCAAAATTCATAAGCACAGTAATCATCTAAGCTCAGAAAATATGGTCTTATTGATTTTTTCTACTTGCAAAAAAAGAGGGGAGTGCACAGTGTTTGAAAATCAATCAAAAAGTCTCATTATTGTACCTTTCTTCATTTTTCAAAAAAAAAGTTATTTGGATTTTTCGCGCTAAAAATCAACAGTTTTGTTTGAAATGAGACAATTTTGGCAATTTTCAAACATTGTTGGCTACTATGGAATATGTTACCTTACAGAAAGAAAAAAAGGCTCATGAATAATTCCTACTTTGCAGAATTGAAAATATTGATTTTTTTTCTTGTAAAACATAGAATTTGAATTTTCGTGCCAAAATATTTTTTCTCTGCATTAACAATAGTAATAATTTGAATTTTCATGCCAAAATCAATTCTTTATTTTTCTTTAAAAAGGCATAGAATTTGATTTGAATGGAAAAAGTATAAACAAACTTTTGTAGGTACTCCTCAAAGTGAATGGGTTTTGGGTCCAAAAAGGACCAAAAACTGACCTTAGAACTTTCATCACTGAGCTCTTTGTCTCTTATCTCATCAGTTGTGTAGAAGTAGGTAAAGTTTTGGTGAATTTCTCCATGTTCCTGAACATCCATTGAAGCGGTAAATTGCTACTAAGCGAAAGTTCGGTTCATCATTTTCCCGATTATCAAGTGACCAGATGGATAAGATAACAGCCAAGTGAACTTGAAATGTCGTTCCTAAGAAAATTGGCTCAACCACATCTATCATTATCTGGATGACAAATCGAAAAATGAGATCAGGCAAGGACATATTTATCTTGCGCCGAAAAAGCTCATTTTTAAAAGGAAGTTTTTAGCACTTTAGACTTTTTTTTGCTTCTGGTGTCCTTCAATTTCTTTTTAGACTTGTAAAAAAAGTTGAGTGGTGAAAGATGGGAATTGACACAAGATGAGCAAAAAGTTGCGGCTTGTCAGACTAAAATGCATGAAATCTTCTTTAGAAATACAAGACTCACATTGTATGAATAAATAAAAAATCCTAGGAATTTTTTTACTAAAATGTGCAAAGTGAGCGTTTAAAAATACATTAAAAAAATTGCACAAAAAGGGATCTTTTCGGTTTAAAATTCAAAATATGAATTCGACTAAAATTAGCTCGTTTCTCAAATTTTTGTATTTAATACTTTTTTAGATACATATCTGATCATCCTTGTATCAAAAAACTGTTTTACTCAATTTGGCATTTTAGATATGTACGTACAATTATTCTAGGTGATTGAAGTTCAAACTGCTCCTTTGTGATTTGTCAACCGTCCATAAGTTTGTGTCCATTTTTAGGTGACAGCATCTCTCTTCTTCTTGATGGAATTCATGCTTTAAAAGGATAATTGAGTATGGGACTTCAAACTTTTTATTGCTAAGTGGACAACATTCAACAAGCAAGAAAAATAGGGTGGGACACACGACCCAAGTAGGCTGGGTTAGGAATGGAAAGTGATGAGTCACGCGGGTTCATGATTGACTTGGGTTAATAGGGTCGATCATTTACCCGTCAAGACATTGCCGACATTCGCTAATTATGGGCATTTATTTAACGAATTTCCAATTTGCAACGTGGTATAACTTAGCAAAAAATGAATTGGCTTGTCAAATCAATGCAGTGAAAGTATTTTTAAGATAAGATTTTTAATGAGTGGTTTGGCTTTCGTTTCCTCAAACTGAAACATTTTTTTAGGGGTTTTCTACTCTGTGTAAGAAGTGTGAACATAGAATCTTGGGTGTCCACCATGTCCACAATCATCCCTCTTATGCATTTTTTTGCTGGTCTTGCCAAGGCATCGAACAATCAACTTCTTTGAGTCTATTGAAGAAGAAGCCCTCATGAAAAATGGAGTTTGAAACTTTTTTGTTCAAGCTACCCTCATCCATCCTTTAGAAGAAATTGAATATACTCAGTTTGTCCACTACTTTTGTGATATGTACTCGATCTTTAACTTTGATTCTGAGCATAAATAGTAAATAGACTTCTTGACTCATCCCTTACAGGACAAATATTAGTGAGTGACTGATAGACTGACTTACACAACAGAAATAGTGTCACCTCTTTGATTAAAGAATAGGAACCGCATGTAGCAGCAGGAATTGCTTTTTTGTTGTGGAAGTTGTGGTCTTGAAACTCTTTTTTTCAAAAGTTGTGAAACTTTTGAGGAAAGTTTTTTCAGTCTTTTATGTTGACAAAAGATGATGATGCAAGGTGGTTCAATCATCTGACCAAAAAATGATGTTTTTCTTTATTTCTTATACAAAAATACATTGTAAATACATGTAGAGTAATTGTGGGATAAAAATATGCCTTGTTTTTGTATGAATGTATTGGATAATAATTGGCTAAGAAAATACTACCACAACACTTACATTCAAAAATTGCAGATAGCATTTAATGGCTTACAATTTTCAAAAATAGAATGTATAAATAGAAATACATAGTAAAGAAATATTTTCGTTGATAAGTTAATCGAGAAAATAAAAATTTCATCAAATATACAAAGGGAGGAATCGTCGGTGAAGAAAATCAAAGGATTTAAAAATTGCTGATATCATTACAAATTCAAATAGCTAACAATTTTACAAAATAAAGTAGAGTAAAAAAATACATAGTAGATATACTTGAAAATATACAGTCATATAAGCATTTTCACTG
>LT727941.1:42406-106061 GCA_900157175.1 Oithona nana
GAATCGTCGGTGAAGAAAATCAAAGGATTTAGAAATTGCTGATATCATTACAAATTCAAATAGCTAACAATTTTAGAAAATAAAGTAGAGTAAAAAAATACATAGTAGATATACTTGAAAATATACAGTCATATAAGCATTTTCACTGAAAAAAATCAACGACAAATAACGTAGATAATAAAAATTCCAGGTTATTTTTTCTTTTTTATTCTTAAGAATTTCACAAGCAAGTTTGCTGCTTACAATTTTCTTCAGGCTATTTGAGGAGATTACGGATTTTTCACGCACAGCATTTCTCTACTTGTTTATGTCGTGAGGAACAGATCATAAAGCATTTATTTTGGTTCAACATTACATAGTACCCTACCTGAAATCTTGGAACACCAAATGGTTCATGAATGAGTGTGTACAAATATTTGAAAAATGGTTCAGTGTGCAAAAGAAGCATTAGTCAATCTGATCTTAAGAGCCAGCAAAGTTTTAGATATGCATCTACTTCCCTAAACCTTTGCTATAGAGAGTAAAACTCAAGTAAACTCACATAATCAAATCGTCGAGGGATTTTCACTACTTGAAATCCTGGACTTTTTGAGACTTTTTAAGGATTTCAATTCATAGTCTGGGACCTACTAACTAGACCTCAAATTGACTTAGAAGTCTTTGCCTCCAAAATTGAGAGCACAGTAGGTAAATTGAAATAATTCAGTCTACTTTTCCATTCAACTGTTTTCTGAGATGTTTGCTCACCCTTTTCTCTTTGCTATTGCAGGTAAGATTTCTTGGAGTGTAGAGTGTATCAAATAGGATAGGATAGACCCTCAAATCTCCAGTTATCATCGCTTGTGACAGCAGCTTTAATTTGCTTGCCCACTTATGATGAAACTCTGGTATTTGAACTTTAGTTTTGGTAAAAACTAATATTTGGAAAACTGGATTCATTAGGAGTTGGTAATGAAGTGTACTTTTAAGGAGTGTTGTTGACACTGACGATTGGTCATACTCATCATGTATTATTTAGTAGAAAATACAGTGAATAACTCAGTACTATCTAACTCAAAATCAAAGAAAAATCCTTGGAGGTAAGCTAATCAAAGCAAAAAATTGAAGTTTTTGATTATAGAAAAAAATAATAAAAAGTTGTTTCTTTTTTTGTTTGAAAATCTAATAAATAAGAAAATCATTAAGATTTATCCGCGAGTAAAAAAATAGGATTAATAGAAAAATATTTCTTAGTTTTAGATGATTAGCCCCCCAACTTTAAATCTTCAGACATACCATTAGTCCTTAAAGGGGTTGTCTGTTTTGCCTATGAATGACTTTTCCAGTTTTATCTGATTCTAAACTCTCTCAAGTCAAAGTGAAATTCATTAGAATGAAACTGCAATGGGGGACATGAGGTGGAAAGAAAGAATCCAGAACAAATCTGATTTGATATTTTCTGCAGCAAAGTTTATGTCCAATTTTTTGGTGGTGGGACTAGAATTCTGATGATCAGTATTCAGGCATGAGTCATCCTCCTTAGCATTGTTGTGGCAAGCCCTGGCTTCAATGTATGCAAGCAACACACAGTAGGGCACCCCAAGCATGTTGAATTCTAAGGCAAGACGGAGAACTTGGGCTCGGGTGAATAAGGTATAGCTTTACAACATTTACACCCTCAATAAGAAAGGGTGGAGGAGAGAGAACGAGAGAAGTGAATATATCCACATAGTGCACTGCCCATTAGTCAAGCTATTTTGTAACCTACCTCTCCTCATTGTGAAGTTATACATTTTACATTTTACACATTACAATGGATGATGCACTTTTTCAGTTACATTTTTTCTGTATTTCTATTTGAAGCAAAACAATTGAATTTGAATGAATGATTTATTTTTCATCGACATTTACAATTCATTGTAATGTAGAAAGAAAAAATTGAACTGAACTTTTTTTTGCAAATTCTAATTTTTGGAATTAGATTAAAGTGAGTTTATCTAAAAGAAATATTCTAAGATTCAAACAAAAAATGAAGTTATAAGAAAGTTTCAACTTGACATGACATATCTACCAATGCTTTATATAAAACAGTATCGGAATCATCTGAGTTTTATAAACAATTAGACATTCCTTAAAATATTTATATGAAAGCAATTACTATAAGAATAAAAATCAAAAAATTACTAACGGAAAATTATACTATACCCATGCAACTTGTGCTCTATTTGCAGTCAAATCAGTAACTGTCTCGTCTTTCTTGGCACATACTTAGCCCTATTTCCGTCTCAAAACAAACTCAAGTGGGCTTTCACATGTTCAAAACTCTATTTTTGGCTTTTATAAAAATCCAATTTTTAACTCCACGAAAAAGTTGTAGAAATTCTACCTTTATTGCCTTCCTCTCTTCTCATTGACTTTTTGACATTGAGGTGGTCTTTTCTTTTAGTATTTTTTGTTGTTGGTAATTTGGTCATGTCTTTCAGTGGTTTAGAGATTTTCTCTTTTCTGAAGGTAGTTTTATGACCTGTCAACTATAAGACCCCCTTTTCTCCTTCTCCTTCTCTTGATCTGCCTTGATACACACATTGACAAGAGATCAGGAATTTGGGAAAATTATGGCTTTGACGCAAGTCCTAACTCTTCTTGTACAGCAACCAGACGGATATTGACCGAGCGCGAGAGACAAGACTGAAATGGGCTTCAAATTATAGTTGATGTCTTCTTGAGCTGTTTTACAGGGTGTTTCAACAAGTTTTGACTTGGGAGTTTTAGACCTAACTTATTTCATGAGCTTTAGAACAAGATTAGAGGGGGTCTAAAGCTCAGAAAAATCGGATGAAGTTGTCACCTGACCAAATGAAAGTTTAGAATGTGAGTTTCAGACTTAACTTGATAAATGTTCCTAAGCTCTAAAAAATTACCTAGGTTAGGTTGAAAATCTGAACTTCACCTAACTTCCATAAGCTTTAAAACAAGAAAACTGAGGCTCTAAAGCTTAGAAAAGTTAGGTGAAGTGACCTGACTAAACTTCACTCTCTTCACCTAACTAAGAATACGGCTTAGTGTCCTATCAAAAACTTGTTAGGCCACCCTGTAAAACATTTCAGTCACAATGTTGGTACAACTCAAGTAATTGAAGTTGGAACCAAGATTTTATCTGAGCAAAAAAATGGACCTCACATTGAGCGGAGAAATATTTGTCAACGGCTTTGAAAAGTCAGTTTTTAGATAAGTCTGTAAAGCTAAAGGGGATTTTATGATCTAGTGGTTAGAATTGGAAAATGTTTCAAATCATGGCCAAGAATTGCAACAGTCAGTGTTAGAATGACATCAGAATTTCACTTTCTAAGCTCTTGGCTCATAAAACTCATATTTCTAAGAGAGTCAACGACCGTTTTTCCAACCCTCTCTCTCTCCCTTAACAAAGCCTTATTCCTCCTCGTGACTCTGCAACAATTTTTGATCATTTTTGCAGGGTTCTCCAAATGTGTTATGCTCCAAATACTTTTGTAATTATACTTGAGAGACTCTTCAATCTGAAGTCTGAAAGGCATGCAGTTGAAAGCTAAAGTAGACTCAATTGGAGTTTGTTTTTTGAGTTTTCTTAAAAAGTCATTTTGTGGTCTTGTTAGGTCCTAAACTTCAGATTAACGTCCTAAAAGTGCCAAAAAAATCTAGGAGTGAAAACTCAGTTTACTTGGATTTTACTCACTATAGGGCATCTACAATTACGTACAATCAATCATCTTGAAAAGGACATGGAAAAAATGTCATGTCAAGGAGTTAAACTGTGATTCTAATCTAATAAAAAATGCAGAGTTCCAGACATGTTTTTGCTTCATCTTTTCAGAGGTCAAACTGATATAAAAAAAAAACTCGACTAAACAATTTTAATTAGGCTGTAAAATTCAAAAGGCATGACCTCATTTTTCTTTTGGAAATTGGACACTATGAAATCATCCATGAATGAATACAGTTAAGGATTCCAAAAAGAAAATCATTAAATCTTTGAGATGGGTATCTTTAAGGCTGGTTCATGCCTTTTTAAGGTCCATTGCTGCTACTAAAACCATGACATGCGTTCACAAAGGGGTTCTAAGCATAAATCTAGGCAAACATTCCTTTTGCCATCCACCACCCCAAAAAGAAAATAACAAAGACTCCAATTCTTTATTTTACTTCCGAAATTGAATTGGCGGAAAGTTGATTTAGAATTCACGCAACCTTTGTAAAGGGTACCTACACCTGGACTGGATAGGTGTATTGTAGATTAGTCTTAGGATCTAGAATTATGAGCGAGAGTTTCAAAGCCACGTTTTTCATATTTTGAAATAGCAATGGAGCCTCCAAGGAAGAAAACAAAAATCATTGCCAAGATTGATGAATGATGACATTTTGGGTATTTTTACCATTTGTGTTGTATGTTCTGTTCCATATGATGTATGTGAACAAAACCAACAGAAGATTCACGTTTCAAAGAGAAAGACTTTATCATTTTGAACCTGACCAAAGAAAGAGTTCAAGCAATACTGCTTAACCTGAGACTCCCAAAAACCTTAGATTTGGTGACCCTTGGGCCTTGGCTTGGTATTAAATTCGGTTACATCTTAGATTGTATTCCGACCTCCCAAAATAAGCAGAGAAATAGATCAAGCTACTTCACCTGAAAACATTATGTTTTGGATCTTGAACTCCGGAACAGCTTTGTGTTGTGCACAAGCTGTGGCTGTGGAGTGTGGATTTTATGCTTCTTATGATTTACTAAGTATACAACTGGTAAAACTGATCAGCTTTCAAGAAATCCAGAAAAAATGATTTATTTCGAGTTTCGACATTGGTAAACCTTATTTTGAAAGCTTAGATGACGAACAAGCTGATGGTTGGTTTAGTTTTCAAACGCTTCTAAACGGTAGAATATGTTCAGAATCACGCAACCTTCTAAGCAAACCCAATCCAATAAAGATTTTGTATGTACATATTTTGCAACATTAACCTATTTTTTCATTGCGAAATCGCAGTTTTACATCTCCGTCTTCTTTTTCCAAATTAGATCTTTGGCTAGCCGAAGTTTTTTACTCCGCTCTGCTTGCTTCTTGGCGAACCGCAATTACCACAAATTGAGGTAGTCTGGGTTATCCACTGTATTTTCTACCCCAAAAACTTTTGCCAATTCCAGGTTTTGGATTTTATTCCATATTTTGAATTTCATTCCGATTTCATTGTTTCATTAATTTTTTTGTAAACTTTTTTCCCTTATTGAAATATTTTTAAGCGCGAGCTATAGCTGGTCGCGCTTCTACATCTTTGTATTTTCTTCTTGTTGTTCTTGTTCAGCATTTTTCTCCAATTTGCGTAACTTTACATTTTTTGCATGATTAAAAACACGTTTTCATGATATTTTACTCGTTTTCGCGTAATTTTACACATTTTCACGTAATTTTACGCGTTTTCGCGTTATTTTACACATTTTCTTCTTAGTTTATCAAAACTGTTAGATTTTTACTAACCTTTCAAAATTCTTAGATTCAAAATTATTAGAGTTATTTTACGCGTTTTCGCGTAATTTTACACATTCTCACGTAATTTTATGGGTTTTCGCGTTATTTTACACATTTTCTTCTTATTTTATCAAAACTGTTAGATTTTTACTAACCTTTCAAAATTCTTAGATTTTCAAAATTCTTAGATTTCAAACTTTTTAAGACATATAGTACACTGTTTATAGGAAAACCAGTTTACCACTCATGCAAATAAAAGCACTAGGTTAATCCCTAGAAGGTCGAAAAGTTGTTCATGCCGAATTATAAACATAAGGAAAAAAAAGAAGAGAACCGCAAAACAATTATTTTTTCATATTCAAGAAGAAGAAGAAAAGAAATCTTGCTTGGGCGCCTTTTATTTCATGTGCCTTATTTTCCCATCCCTCCGGCCTAGAATTTGACCCCAGAAAACTAGAATGTGACCTCCTCGTCTGTGAAGCAAACCAATGTCGTCGTCTCTTCTTCTCCCAACACTTTTCGCTCTTGATAAACACGCGAATCCCCCCACATATTGTTGCTCAAACTGCCTAAAGGTAATTTACTCACATCAGAGTTCTAGATTCACCAGAGTAGTGCAGTTTATTTCTACTTCATTTCTTAACCATAATAACTTCTTAAGATCAAGTTTACTTCATAAGTTTTCAATTTCATGTATTAAAAAGGAAGTTTTTATGCCAAAGAAGACAATTTCAGAATTTTTCTTCAGCCCAAATTTGTTCCTTTTTTTAAAGTCACTCAAGTGGTACTACTCTTTGAGTTATAGAACTCTGAGTACTAAATCATAAAGTGCAGAGCAGATTTATGACAGTTCACTCAGATTTCCATCTATTTCTCGGTGCAGTTATTTTCTTAGGATAGGAGTTCTAAACCAGACATACTCATAAAGTCTACAACTTTCTTAGCCTCTGAGATCAAGTGGAACTCATTTGTTTTTTCTTCCATATCATCATCAGGTTGAAAAACAAAGAAGTTCTAAAAGGAAATAATCTTCTGGTTGTTTTACAGTTCTTTGAAGCTCTGTTTGAAGCCCTTTTAAAATTGATCTAAAATCAAAGGCTTTGAGTAGAGTAGGTCAAGCCTTTTATGCACCATTAATGCATGAAAATAGCATGGAATTTTCGAAGCTTCTTTGGCATAGAATTTGATGTGTCTCATTCTCATCTTCTTCTCTATAGCTCATCAATGAAAATGCAAATGCAGTTTTCTTGTGCATTTTCTGCCATCAAAACGTGTGGTTCCGCAAAGTGTTTTATACTTACTTTAGTACCTCATTACTTAAATTCATTGATTAGAGGAATGTTAACACAAACTCAACACTGTTGAATACATTTTTGTACACTTCTGTAACACATGAAAACAATTCAACACTTCATACAACTAGCAAACACAACTGAACACTTCTGAATCTAGATAAGATTGAACAGTTTTTGGGGAACACATTTCAAGTCTAAAAACACATTGTGAATATTTTGTAGGGAAACAAATGGTTACTGACAACACTGATGCTGTCATGCTTCTTCGTCTTCAAGTGAAATTCACGATGAATTCTTCATAACTGCACAGTATAAAAAAGTATGACAACAAAGCCTCCTTTGAAAAACTTCTCAAAAGAAAATCGTGCCACTCAGAAGCAGAATAGTAAAAGAGTTTTCATCAAGATAAAGGATCAAATGTTGATTAGTGAAGCCAGTGGGTGGAATTTCAACCTTTCCACCCTCCGCCTCATGCTAAATGCAGAATACTGTTACCTACGTAGCTTCCTCTCCACAATGCACTTATGTCATTTGGAATAAAAAAATCCTCGGAAATTCTAGTAGTCATCAGAAACAGAACCTACACAATTTAAAATCAAAACTTCTGTTTGACGTCAATTAATGCCTTTTAAACGTCTTGGCTGCTTGTAATTTATAACCATTTATCAGACTCAGGAGCTTGGCATCATGTTTCTTTTCTCCCCTTGATGCCTCTTCTGTTTAATTTCTTCAATTACTTTCTCGTAAAGTTCACTTTCTACATCTTTGATTTTTGCAAAGTATGTACATGCTAAAAAGTTGGGCTGGAGAAAATCGAAAAATTCTACAGCTGCCAATTTTGGCGTCAAAACTTGATCTATACAAGATACTATGTTTAAGAAATGTAAGTGATTTTTCATCTAGTTTAAAAGTTAAATAGGTTTCGTTGGGAATTCGAAGAAAATGAAGGGAATCCTTTTTTCCAGGCAACAATTCAATAGGGATTATAAAACTGATCCTTAAAAACACGCAGCAAACTAAGCATGGCTAATGAGCGTATCTCCTAAAAATCCTTCCATGTTTACAGCCAGTAAAAGTAGATCAAAATTAGCATCACCCTTAGCTATAGATAGAGGAGGGAAAAGCTACCTCTACATACTACTGCATCCGCGTTATCTATATTAGTTTTCTTCTATGGGACTTGGCGTCAATGCGCGTATTGCTCCTATGGCGCGAGAGGCGAGCGCTCAGGAGGCTCCAAAGATCCTCTCGCAATGCAACAAAACAGTTGGAGTGAGTCTGCTAGTCTGTCCTGACGTCACTCGAGTGTTAAAAGGAAAAACATGCGTTGATCCCAACGGAAACAGGTGCAGAATATTAAAAGTGTCAATTGGCGGCGGTCAAAATCATGTGCTACGTTGTGCTAAGAAAATACCAGACTTGATCCTACAGTAAGATTTTCTTATACAATTATAAAGTTGGCCTCGAGCAAATCGAAAAAGTTAATTTAGTTGATTTTAAAGCTAGTTTCGAAGTTGGACTTCTTCGAAAGTTCGACGAAAATGAAGTGAATGAAAAATTTGAGGCAACTTAGGCCTTATTTTATGTGGACACCACTTTCAAGGATTAGGTACACTTAGAAGTTCCTGCCATCAACATAAAAAGGTTGATTTTTTGTATGCATGAAATCTAGTCATGTGAAAAACATGAATTTATACCTTTTTTAACTCTAAGGTTGAGCAGTTGAATGGCAAAGTAGACTCAATTTTTATTCCGACTGTCATGAAGTGAACAATTCATACTTTGAGTTCTAACTTAAACTATGTATTGAAGTCCAAATAAATCAAGTATTTAGGGTAGTGATTCGATAAATTGAGTTTACTTGAGTTTTACTCTCTGTAGAGTAAGTGTGAATTGAGTGCATAAAAGAGATTCTTGCCCCTGTTCGAACGTCTAAACAAAAATGATCTCATGCTGAGCTGAGATTTCCTTCACTGCCTTTTTGTCAAATCTCAATTCTCTCTCCCATTCCAACCACCAGTGAAACGCCTAAACCATTATTCAAAACCATTTCCTATTTGGCTGAATTTTCCATATTTTTGCTCTCCCCCCTCTTCCAAATCCAAAACAAAATCTAGTAGAGAACAGAAAAAAATGCTCAAATATCAACATTTTCTCTCTGGTTCCGCTTCTTGACTTTTGATGGTTTCTGACTTTTTCACTTGAAATAAGCCATACAAAAGGTTCAAACATATCACTTGAATGACTTTCGACTTTTCATTTCTTATTCTTACATTTCACATCATGACATAAAAATGGATGGAAAATGTCGAAAATATTAGCTTTGATTTTTAAACTTTTTGATATCGCCCTTTTATAGATGAAAAGATAAAAGTTTCTTCTTTTTAGGAAATTTGATTTGTGCCTAAATTAATAATTTGTTTTTTGTCTTGCAGATAAATCAAGATGGAGTTACCCTCGGTGGGAAGTGGTGCGGAATTCGCACTACGAGTCCCTCACGCAACCTCCAAAGAAAATGTAACTTTGCTAAGTTACCAGCCCAAAAATAACAGGAATAACAACTACATTCATCGTTTTGTACAAAACCAAGCTACAAATAATTATGTAGTCTCATCTTGTGCCCAAACCAACAAAAAATTCAATTTCGGCCAAAAGTTTCGGAAAAGGTCAAAAAGTGCTTCCAGATTGGATGAACGAAAAAGGTCCAATTCAATTTGCAATTTGACCAGCATCGAAAAAAGTCAAGAAAGTCAAGAAAATCAAATCAGTGATCAAAGTCGAGATTCGTCACAAAATCGGAATCAAGAAAAATCCACACCGGTCGAATTGGTCGGTTTTTCCACGTGCAATTCGGAATTTTCACATGCCGGTATAACCGGTACTGTTGAAAATACACCTAATCAAAGGTTCCAAACTTTGAAAACATCACGAGAAGTCAAAATGGAACGTGAAAGATTGCGTCAAGAAAAGCTTCATCGGTTAACGCAGGTAAGCTCTAAAGCAATTGAATGACCAAGTAGACTCGATTTTTATTTTAGCCAACATCACTCCCTAAATACTTTAGACATAAAGTTCAAACTATTCTTGAGGTCTAAATAGGTCCTAAACTTTTTGTCTGAAAAGTAGTGAAAATCCCTTGTCGATTCGATAAAGATGATTTACTTGAGTTTTACTCTCTTTAGTTCTAAAGTTCAGTTTTGAAAATGTAGTCCCAATTATAAAGTAACAAAAATTAAGGATGGTGAGAAGAAAAAAAGGAGTAAATTGTGTGAATTTCCTATTTTTTCGCGGGCTTTGTGGTGGGGGTCATGGTCCCATAAAACATCCCATTCTTCTATTTTTCCGAGAAGCAGCTTCTTCAACTTCACTTTAGCAATTTAGGTTATGACCTTATTGTACGATACTCTTTCTTTCTCTCGTCTCTGGAAGCTACTAATGTAGGTTTACAATGTTCTAAAATCCCCCAAAAAAGTCTCATTTGGCTTGGTGTCAAGTACATTGGGATTTTTGTATCAAAATCAAGAAAGCAAATGGAAAAAAGTGTGAATTTCGCTTTAACACAAAGAATTAACAAAGCATTCAAAATATTTTTGAACTATAGCGTCAAAAATATTCAAATATTGGAATTTTGGCGCAAAAATTCAATTCAATGGTACATTGAATAATGTTTTTCAACCATTTTGAAAACTGAGACAACTCTGTTGCATTAGGCAACTACTCAACTTTTTTTTTAAGATTGCATAAAATCATGAGAGAGTGTAATCTGAAACGTTTGATAGGCTTTAAAAAAGATTAAAAGCGCGGCAATGGAATCTGCATTTCAAGTTGTATGATGATGACGTAAAACAGAAGTTGCTCTTTTGAAAAACTCGTTATAGAAGATAATTTGTCATATTTTGCTTCTTCTCTATTGCACAAGTGACATTGAATTAGGGCTCATTTCTGGTCTGGAAAGTACTCACGCTAACACTATTAGGCCTCCTATCCTAACCAAAACTTTCCCCCTAAAGCAGTCTTTTCTTCTGTCTCTCTCATTTCTCTTATTTTAGCGTCAAAATTCAAATATTTCTAAGAGACTGCAGGAACTTCTTTATTTTTGCATGAATTATTTACAAGTTGTAGATTTTAGCACTAAAATTCAAATATTTAAAATTTCTTAGTTTGGCATTCAAATATTTTGAAAATGACAATTTCTTGATTTTCTGCGTGATTGTCTGTATGTTACACTTTCCGTTTTCAGTTTTTTTTTTTACACTTTGAATGAAAAAAAAAAATCTTTGGACGACACCCACTTTTCTACTTTCAATTATGCATCGATTTGCATTGCATATACACATTGCGCAAATTGCGAAATGTTCGCATCATCCATCACATGCATAACATTTCACATCTGGAACAGCCAAAAAAAACATCTTGGACGACGCAAACTCTATTTTCATATCAAACGGTTCTTGAAGTTTGGCTCCAAAAATTCAAATATTTTACAAATCAGTAGTGCTTTGAATTTTCGCGCCAAAAAATATACACAATTTTTACAGTATCCTAATTTTTTTTCAGGAAACAAAAGATTTGTTTAACCGGATGAAAACCGACCCCCGAAGTTCACCCATGACTTTGACGTCCCATGAGCGTTTTTTCGATGAATCCCGACTGCTTTCCAACCGTTTAAACAGCGCTGAAGACCCGTTCGGCCAATTCGTCCGCGAACACCAAGAGCGCTTCGCCGCTCTCACGGCCTCAATCATGGGTTCAACTGAAAACAGCAGCGCTTCGGCCTCTTCCCAAGCCTCTGAAGTCATTGGAAAGCAGTCTAGTGCTTCAACAGCTTTTAGTAACAATAACAGTGAGAATCTAGAACATGAAAGCAATCGTGAACAGCCTCTTGCTCTGCAGCCTCCAAGTGCGGCCGATCTAGTGGCCTCTATACTTAATGGTAAGTCAATATCTTGGGTGTCCTACTGTCCTCCAGAGGACATTGGCCAAGTGTCTCCCTATCCATCTCTATCTTGTTCAAGTGTCCTTACTTATATTAGGCCTGACAATTTTCATTCGCTTTATCTTTGTCTGAATTTTAGAATAGTTTTTTATTTGATCTAGTCAAACTTTTTTCAACGCCTCTTTTGTGGCTTGATGACTGTTCGATCCCTTTTTTTAATGAAAAGTATCCCGCTGATGTCTGGACGCTACAAAGCAATTTTGTCACTTTTTAAGAGAAAATCCTGTTTGGAACAAAGCATTTTTTCCCCTAATTTGATACGTAATGAAAATGTTGACGTCATAAATGCATCAATAACTCTAGAATTTCTGCTGAAAACTCGTTTTTTGTCAGAAAAATAAGTGAGAGTTTTAAAGGAGGCAAAGTAGGGGGGACACAAAGAACGAAGAAGTAATCATTGTCAAAAAAATATTTTTCTGGAGATCTGTAGTAAACCCCCATGTGAAGCGTCTATTCATCACATTGGAATGTGATGTGCATTGAAAATGTTAATAGTCCAAATGCTAAGTTAAAACGTCTTTTGAGACCTCCTTTGACAAGAATATCACGTAAAGCATTTTTTGGAGTGACTAAAATGACAAAGAAAAATTTGTGCATTTATGACGCCAACATTTTCATTATGTATCAAACGAGGGGAAAAATGCTCTATTCCAATCAGGATTTTCTTTTCGAGTGACAAAATTGCTTTGTAGCGTCCAGTCAGTGATTTTAGAGCTATGTATGTAATTTCAAAATTATAATTCAACAAACATTCGACAAAAAGGAAGGCAATGAAAAATTACAGGCAACAATGCCATTACTTACCTCTGACATTTCCATGACTATTTTCTTTTCTTTCTTTTTTAGGCTCAGAATTGAGCAAGAAACACATTCGTAAAAGCTCCAGCAGTTCAAAAATCTCTTCTACATCAGCAGACAACACTTCAAACTCCAGCACCAGCAGCAAAGTTCGAACAATTGAAATCAAGAGAGAATCTCAAAGAGAATTACAACGTTCCAACTCTGGCAGTTCAGACACTTCTTCTGGATTTGGCAGCTTGAACACCACTGAATCATCATCAGCATCTCAACAAGTGCAAAACCTGAGCAAAGAAGCAGATTTGATCAAACAGAAACTGGACTCGAACCCAGTCCAAACCAAATTGCAATTGTTACAAGAGAGGCAACGAGGCAATCGGATTTTGTCGACCAACGATCATCATCCCAGTTTTGCCAATCATTTTGGATTTCGATATCGAGCAGATCCATTCTTTGTTCGAAATAATCGAAGAATTATGAACAATTATAAAGTGCAAGTGACAAAGAGCAAATCTAGTGATTCACAAACTTACAGGTAAGCACAAATAGACATTTTTAAAGGAGATAGCCTTGAATATATCTAGTAAACTTGCTTGTCTAATGTGTTTTTGAGTTCTAGATGTTTACATACATGTTATATCTGGTGATTTATGTGACAAACCTTTTATTTTTAAAAGTACATACTTTTGATAAGCTTCAAAGTGTTTTAAGAAAATAGAGAGTAAAACTCAAGTAGACTTACTTTATCGAAATTAAGAGGGATTTTGGCTTCTGGAAAGCCTGGATTTTTTCAACTTATTGCAGTTCAGACTAAGGTTTAAATAGGACCTAAATAAGTAGCCAATTGACTTAAAAGTCCATGCTTCAAATAGTCGCTGAACAATTAGTAAATTCAGTCTACTCTGACATTCAACTTGTTTAGTCTTTTAAACTTCCTTGTGACTTATTAGAACCATTTCCTAAACCTAAGTAAATTCATTTTCTCAATGTCATCCCCTCCCCCTAACTTTTCCACTACTGTCATTTGCTTACTAATGATAGCTAATTATGATAATTTGTGAGGTAGTAAATGATTTTCTATTAAAGATAGCAGCAGCTGGCAAGCAAAAAAATTCTTCCATTTTCAATAATTCAGGACCATCATACATTCAAAAGTTTTCCAATTCGAGGAAAATCTATCATGAATGAATAATGAGCTTATGATCTACTTTCGCTTCTACAAACCTTGGCCCCCTGGCGGCCAATGTTAGAAAATTTGGGTCTGAGGAACTGCGGCGAGAAAAATGGGCGCTTGATTGCTACTAAGAGTGAAACTCATCAAAAAATGGTCCATGAAAAGAACTACAAAACCAAAAAAAAACTTTCCAAAGAAAAATCTGCTTGAGTACAAGAAAAATGACCCTTTATGGAAAAGGACTCTTCAAAAGAAAACCGATCTGATAACTCTGCTAAATTACACAGTAGATGATTAGAGTAGACCCAAAACTTCATTTGACTTTTATGACTTGACTATTCAAAGCATTGACTTCAAATTCATTTTGGGACCTTTTTAGGACCTAAAGTACTCAAAACAATCAAAACAGTTGAAAGAAATCAAGTATTTCAAGTACCTAAAATCCCTCGTAAATCCGATAAATTAGGTCTACTTGGATTATACTCACTCTATGAATGTAAAACAGTATTACCAGAGATTTTGAATGTAATGACAGATGGCCAGTGGGCCTAAAACCTTAATGGACAACACAAAAAAAGTAAAAGTGATTTTTGAGCAGGTGTGATGAGTGTTAAATGGGATCGAATCGGGCTCTTCTACAGCTAGAGAGTCATGAAAAATAGTAGAGTGATGATGAAGTTGTTGTTTTCACGCCCAAAAGGCATTGGAAAAGTGAGAGTTTTTCTTCTCGACTCTTCTGATGCTGCTATAGTCTGACCATTTGGGCAACATTTGGCTGCTTGAAGCCTTGATGCACTTCTTTCATCTGTTGTACGAGAGTCGCTAATCACTTTCAAGCCAAAGTCTAGAAATTTAACTCTCATGAAAAAACGTTTAGTAATCGGCTCAAAAATCCCGATTGTTCTTCTGTTATTCAAGAAGTCGTGAGGAAAATGACGCTTACGCACGACATCATGATCTGAGAGACTCCACAAGCCATAAATGGAGATTTGAATAAGGATTAAGAGAGAGAGCGAGTGGATTCACACTTGATTGAGGTTTTAAAACTCATAAAAAAAGTCTGCGAACCAGTCAGTTGAATACTAAAGTAGGCTGAATTTTTTGCTAAGCTGTCGTGAAGTGAATATTACAGACAAAGCATTCTAACTCATCCTGAAGTCTTGTTAGGTGCTAAACTATAGATTGAAGTCCTAAAAGTGTCCAAAAGTCAAGTATTTCAAGTACCCATAAATCCGCTAAACTTGATCTACTTGGATATCGCTCTCTATGATTAGCTCTACATCCGCCCACCTGATTCTGAGTGTAAAATTCAATGAAATTCTTGTTGATTTCACTTTCGCTGTTTCATTGTCCATCCACATGACAGAATTTGGGTTTTGGAGAAGTAGCATCTGGCATCTGGGTCTACAATAAAAGAGACTCTGCCGCCCGACTCCTGAGATGATATGCTATATCCCCAGCAATTTTACCTGCCTGAGGGCATTTCATAGCTAGCTCTAGTCTATATTCAACAAATTATAAAGTTCTTCTAAACTTTCCTATCCCTTGGCTGTTATAATGATTGGCAACGATTCAATTCTTTCTCTACACCCTTTTGGCACTCACTAGCATCCAATTCAATCTCAAGCAGGAGAGAGAAGAAAAGAGAAATTTTTTTTGCATGCAAAACACTGCTCATAGCTTGACCAAAGCTTTTGAAAAATGGCTTTAAGGCAAAAATGCATCTTTTCTACCTACCTGTACTAAGGACTTCCTGGCAAGTTAGAAAATATGGCACTTTACAAAAGGAAGGGAAAAATTGTTTTGAAATGACATTGGTGACATATGACGTTTGGATGTTTGTACTTTTTTGGCTTCTTGTTCTTCCAGTGAAAGTAGTAGAATTTGAAGTCAGTCTGCTTTGATGAATCAAGTCTTTCAAAGACTTGAAGAGAAATATTTACAACTCATGAGATGAGAACTTGAGTGTCAGTTCGAGTTCAGGACATTGAGGAGCCTAATGAGAAAAACTTGCCCTGCAGTGAAAAAAATTACAGTTACTACTTATAACTACAATTTTCTTCCTAGATGGAGTCTTATAAAGAATTGCTAAAGTAAACTAGATTTTTATTTCATCTAATTACTCATTGATGTCATGTTTAATTTTTAAGGACCTTTTGTCAAGTCATCTGGGGGATTGTAAACTACAAAGCAATTAAAAAAAGACTTGTTACCTTGAAAAAAAAATCTTGTTATTGACACTCTTTAGTGTGTGTCTTATTTGAAGCTTTTGTTGTGAGCAAAAAAAAGTTGTTTAGTCAGTGTGGAAGGAAATGTAAAAATCTTCTCAAATTCGTGATGAACCATTTGTGAAGGAGGAGGCAGGAAGGTCAGTCAATCTCATTAGATGTAATTGACTTTAATAGTCATGAAAAACCTTGGTAAGATGTAGGTGATGTCTATACTGTTCAAAGTTTTTCTTTAAAAGCAGGATGTTTACCCAACTTTCTCGAAATCTGAAAAAAGAATGAAAATGCAGCAACGCCCAGGAGAAGAAGGAGAAATGGTTAAGCAATTACTTGAGTACCTTGCTACCTTGTAGGGTGAGTAGATTTTTTCAGACCTAGCTGCAGACTTGTCATAAATGAAAAGGATTTTTTTTGTAAACATTGATCTGTGACCAGTTCTGAATCTGATGTCAAGTATTTTCAGCTAGGTCTGAAAAATTCGGCTCACCCTACTGCATAGCGTGTTTAAAGTTCTGAGAGATATCATCTCAAGTTTTCAGCTGACCAAAAATGATGATCAAATATTTTGAGATTTTGGACCTCCTCTGAGTTGTTGTTCAAAATGTCTTATTTGGAGGAGACTTAGAGTTGTCCTTAATTGGAAATAAAGCTCATCCTAAGTTAGCCTAACTTCAAGGCTAACTTCAATTGGAAAATGCACTGACCTCAAAAATTCTGCAGTGGAGGAATTGGAATCTAGAAATTTTTTCGCGTTTAGACACTTAGAGCTACTGGCCCTGCAGGTTTTGAACTCTAATCATGATGCCTTGGGCACCACATGGAAGCCTGGAACTGTCCTCAGCTATTTTTCCAGGTTGAACTTGAAATCACTGATGATTATCTCCAGTTATAATCACGATGAAAGGTCTAGAGTAAAACTTGAAGATTTTAATCTAAACAACAGGTGCAGGGGAACATAGTTTTTAATAGTCTGGCTAAGTGCAGTAGATGTCCAAGTAGACTTGATATTTTGTTTTAGTTGCTGTACCATCAATGTAGAAGGTATGAAGTTCTTGGACAATTTGAGGCCCTTTTAGGACTCAAATTTTAGGTTAAGCTTGTTAAAGTTGAAATTAATCAAGTATTTCAAGTAGCTAATTTTCCTCGACGCTTCGATAAATTGAGTATACTTGAGTTTTACTCTCTGTAAGTGATTGCAAATTCTATTGAGACTTTATGGTGTTTCGAATCAGACACTTGTAAACTTTTTATGACTTTATTGTATATCATATGGGTTCCAAAAAAGTCTTTGGTCCTTGTTCAACTTGTCAATGGCCTGAATTTGGCTGGGAGTTAACTTGACTTTAGTTGCCAACAAGTTCTCCTTCATTCTTTGCTCATTTTCAGTTTTTGTCACCACTGCAACACCTTTGGCCAAAGCCCAAGCCAAACAGACTTGAGCAACAGTGCAACCCAATTCTTGAGCCAACTTCACAAGTGTTTCATCTTCCAACACTGAAAAGAATCAAGAGTTATTCAAAAATCTTCATGACACTTCCTTAAAACTGTAACCTGAGATAATTGTAGACCTAACTAACTAGGAATTTTTGCTACTACTTGAGATGGTGCAACATCAGCAAATATCATAAAATGTTTCGTTATTTCCGTTAGGAATCATAAAAATTCTTCTCTACTGCTGGAGACTTTGTGTAGTAAACCAAAATGTTGTTGTCATTTATGTAAATTGAACTTGTAACATTGAAATGTCTTGATGGCAGATGAATCTCATTCATCATGTTCAACCCCTTCTATTTTTTACCTTCAACTCTCTCTAGATTATAATTTCAATTTTTCAAGGTTTGCTAATTCATCCATCCCGAGTAGAGTTGCTATTTTGATAAAACTATTGCTGCTCTAGATATTTCCATACTCAATTTCATGACCTTTCATTGAAGGCCAATATTCAAGAAGTACTTAGTCTACTTGACATCCTTTTAGGCCCACTTGAGGACTTCCTAAAGTAGTTGTTTTCTTTATTCTTTCTGATTAGTTCAAAAGAATCTTTTTTGCTGGTTCATCAGCTCCTCAAATCTTGAAGGTCAGAGACCCAGAAATTTTTTTGAATAGAATAATATTTCAACACTTTTTTATGCTAATGTCATTTCCCTTAATTAGGCGTTAAAGGACACCAAAAAACTACCCCGTTATCAATCCTGAGATTGTCAAGATTGACACAAAAGAATGGTTGAAAAATGAGAATTATTCTTCTCTAGCAGCAAATTATCAACTAAAATCTCATTTGCATTTCCCTTAAAAGCTAGATGGCGCTAGACTTTAAAGCTATAGCAATAGTGCATCTCATTTTTTACAGAAGCAGCAGCGCCGGAAGATAGCTAATCGTAATTGAGGCGTCAAGGAAGCTTGTTGCTTGCATACACATTAATCGGGATTTTTTTAACTTGATAGAGGGCGTTTACAACTAAACGTATTTGGTGATAAGCTAATTGAAAACAACCATCATTTAGCACTAGAGTTTTACAAAATGGTCAGAAGTGTGACAGCTGTCACATTTGTTGTTGTTAGTGGCCTAAGATAAGTTGAATCGAAAAGTAGACTTGATTCGTTTTAAAAGTTATTTTGGGAAATCTAAGTAGTGGTTGAAAAGGTGTTTAAAGGATTTGGCAGGCCTTTGGGGATGTACTTGACCCCTCAATGCAGTATTTGACTTTTCCAAGGGCGTAAATCAATGAGCTGAAAAACTGCGAATGAACGATAAAGTGAGTTTACTTGGGTTTTACCGGCTTTAAAACTTATTCACCTGATGGTTTTCCACTCTGTTGTCCTTTGTTTCCACTTCCTAATGGTGCATAAGCTTGAACAAGGATCTGATGTTCTTGACAGTAGTCCAGAATGTCTTGGTCCACACAGTAGGGATTGAACTCGATTTGGTTTAGCACTGGGACCTCCAGACACCTTTGATCAAAAGGAAAGTATTTTCACGGAAGCATTTTTGTCATGAGGACAACAATCAAAACATGAATCAAATGGGAAAATGAGGCATGACAAATATTGAATTTCTCTGGATGAAATCATCCTTGACAATTTGAGATCCAGATTTACTACATACTGCTTTACCTGGGGTTGGTAATCAACTGGTCCAGATGAAATCGGTTGAAATTAGACACACCAATATCCCTGATTTTACCCTGTGTTTTCAAGTCCTGAAGGGCTTCCCACATGACCATTCTTGACTCCTTTAATTCCTCAGGACTTTCAGGGAAAGTTTGGGTTTCATCTTTCCTTAGTTTGGAGCCTCTGGAAATGCCAGGACCATGCACCAACACCAAATCGATGTAATCGAGACCTAAACGCTCAAAACTGCCTTCCATTGCCTTCATGACCTAGTAGAGAATTTAAAGAATTTTTCAGACAAATAAGTTAAAGCCGGTAATACCCAAGTAAACTCAATTTATCGTTCATTTGCAATTTTTTAACTCATTGACTTACACTCTTGAAAAAGATATAGAAGGGTCAAGTAAGTCCCCAAAGGCCCTCAAAAATCAAAATCCTTTAAAAACACTACTTTCAACCATTAGATTTGCCAAAATAGCAATAAAACAAGTCTAGTCTACTTTTCGAATCAACTAATCCTTACCTCTTGATAATCTAGATATTTCGAGTGAATTTTGGTGGTCACTGTGATGCCTGTCAAATTGTTTAAAGTTTCTCCTAGGAATTGCTCAGTGTTGTAGACAATAGCTGTGTCAAAGTGCCGGTAGCCCTTATCATAGGCTTTTAAGATTCCCCAAACTAAATCTTCCTTAGGCCGGTCCCTATAGCTTGTACCTAGGCCAAAACTTATGGCTGGAATGCTATGGCCACTATGTAACACAAATTCTTCCATGTTTGCCAAACTAGTTTGGTTAAAGAGGCGGGAATTTTCAAACTAATTATCTGTTGATCTTAGTGTTTCAAGACCATAAATATTGAAACAATGGGGTGATGCAGGAGCTCAAAAAAGAATTCAGTTTAGGTTTAACAATGCCCGGAAGAAGAACTTTAGGTATTCTATTTTAGGGTACTGGCACTAAAGAACAACAGTCCTGTTAGCTATCTAAGTAAACTTTATTTGATTTTCTTGCTGTCTGATTAAACAAGACTAACATTTGACAGACTTTTGAAGGTTCTTTGGCATTAGTAGAGTCCTAGCATTGATATGAAAGGGTTTCAAATTCAATTCAAATAACTTTTGGGTTCATTTCGAAACGCTAAACCAAGTTTACTTTGTCATTATCACTGCTTTACTCAGTCAAACTAAGACATACTATTTTTGCTGAGTTTTGACAGTTGAAAAAATCTTACTTTTTGATAGGTGTAGGATCCTGGCCAGACTTTGGTTGTGACATAGATGTCCTCTCTTTTATGCCCAGATTCCAGCAGAATTTTCAGGGCCTGACCTACTCCATCTTCAGTATTGTACATGATGGCAGTGTCAATGTGTCGATATCCAACCTTAAAGGCCTATAAAAAGAAGGGGGGAGTTTCACATAAAACGTTTTTAAGAGAGATGTTGTGATCCGTGTGTCAGTGACCTTTATGATACCCTGAGTGACATCTTGACTCCTGTGGAAATAAGTTGTCCCAGATCCAAACGCCACAGCAGGAATCTTGCTTTTGCTGATGCCATGCAAAGTGAAATCCATAATTTTCCAATGTTTTGTTTTGTCAACTCAACACACAACTAGAAAAGTTATGTAAGTTTTCAAAAGGTCATAGTAAACAGTAGCTAAACTGCCCATTTTAGCGTTCCTAGTAGGAGGTTTTGAACCCTTGAGTTGATAATTTAGGACCTCAAATAATTAGGCGGAATTCCCAAAAAAAGTTTTGATTTACTGTTCAATTTGGGAGATATTTGAGTTGAAAAAAGTTGGATTTCAAGAAATAATTAGTCTACTGAAAGCGAAGCATGATCGATTTCGTCAATCACTAAAAGCTTCTCCTCTGCAGGGTGTCCATACCTAACTGATCAATTTGATCAAAATGATCACAATCACCATCACTTTTGTCCCCATTTGAAAAAAATAGGAAGACTGTTCTGCTGCAGTTTTAAAACTTTCTCCTTAGTTGCAACTCAAGCAAGCAAAAAAATGAAAACCACGTCCAGTGGTGATGTTAGTGGGTGTTAAATTCCCTTCCAGTCTTTTTACCACTGTGATTTAAAAGATCATCATCATTTTCAAAACTCTTTGACACGTAAATGACATTCATTTTGGAGAAAGAAAAAAAACGTTTTTAGAAAATGACTAAGATAGAATTAGATCTGTCAAAAGATTAGCATCTCTTGAAAAATGCCTTTGGATGTTCAGGAGAGGCAACTCTGTATGTAGCATAGAAAGTTTTTTTTTGTCGGTAGTCAGTGGGGCCTTATTGCATGAGGCACTTTACTTTACCTATATTTTACGAGAACCCATTTTGAGATTCATCTATCTCAAAGCTGCTGCTGCAGTGTTAACCATGTTCTACTTTGTGATGTTGCTACAATCCAAAAATGGACTCAGCATAGAGCTTCTTTGCAAAATAGTATAATGTTTTTTGAATAATGGCTACTTTGTATTCCATAAAAGTTTCCAGATAAATCAATGAAGTTACAAGACTACCTACCAAGCAACAAATGTTTTTTTAAGGTTTCAATTGATGAGTGATGCACCTGTAGACACTTCAGATTGATGATTAGTAAAATAAAAGTAAATCTAATATTTTCAACCTCCCCAAGATCTGAGAAAAGTGGCTTTTAATCAAGAGCTCCCCTGGTAATTTCGGGCAATTATAGGTCCAAAGTGACCCACTGAACTACTTGGAACCTTCAGAAAATCATTTATAATCAAGGTTGGAAATCCAGTGGGCACACTTTCTTCCAAATCACTGTTTTGCTATTTAGTTTAACAAAGAATGATATTAGTGTTTTAGCCAAACAAATGTAAATTGCAAACTTTCTCCTTTCATCTTGTGTTCCTTTTGTGTCTTGAGTTACCAACACCTTCTCAGTCTTAGTCTCAGCTGTGTTTGCAAAACTGTTGACTTGAGGCCTCAATTATGTATTAAAGGTGAATATCGTGGCCATTGTTTGCCACTCTTTTTTGATGCTGTGCATGATTTCCCAGTTTTCTGGCACTAAGAAGAGTTTTGCAAAAACATGACCTGATTTTCATGTAGTGCCACCCACTGCACCCTTTTTTCAAAGAAATCCCTATGATTATTATATTTTGAGAGTTGCTGCTCAAGAGTGAATAGAAATCGTGAGGAGTGTCCAAAATAGACATGACTCGGCACTTACAAGATGGTGTAGAGCTGCTGATGAGTCAATGAACTTGAGTTCTCACCTTTTCCTTTGCACTTTTCTTTTTGGTTTGAACTTTGTTACCCAAGCAAAAAAGAAGTTGTGATGGATTACAGCCTCAACACAAAACACTAATTTTCTCTTGTTTATAACTTTTAAGAGATAAGTATTAAAGTAGTGTGTGAAAATAGTTTCTTCCCCTTGTGAAAAACACTTTCAAGCAATATTTTCCTAATAATTTTGTTGCTTCTTTATTCTAGGTAAGCTTCTTTTGTTTTCTAATTGTTTGCTTTTAATGGCTTTTTGGGTAAGTAAGTAAGTAGGTCTCTAGCTAGATACAAAGAGATGCTCCTTTTCTAAATAGTTATGGTTGCCAAAAACCACATCCATCCTCGAGAATCATTTTGAACAAATTGAACTTCTGCTGCAACTCATAGTATAATGAGCTTGAAGTTTAGTTTTAGTCTCTCTCTCAATCTTTTGTTTCCTGCTTGGAAAAAAGGTTCACAAAAGAAAATTGATTTTACTCTACTTCTCTCAAACTTTCACTCAAGAAGCTTTCATTGAAAGTTTCCCAACCCCCAACTGTGAAAATAGTACTACTCTAATTTCTGCCACATACATCACACTACTCTATAGTAACACAAATCATTGTCAAAAAATCTCTTGTAAAATCTTCTTTTTAAAATCGGACAATTTTTGCTTGACTAAAAGGGGGTCACTCAAACTCTCCAAAGTGATTTTGGGGTCACTTTCTGGGGGGTAAACAACAAATGGAGCAGAACTTTCCATGATTCCTCCTCCTCGGCCTTATTTTTGCATTTGTCAATGGCTAAAGTCATTTTGTGGCTTAGTTCTATTTTCACACCTTTGTTATGATTTTGACCACCACACAATGCACAAAAGTTGGAAATCTAGAACATCATTTTTCATGTTTTTTGACTCCTTTTCTTCATCAGAATTTCTATAGAAATGGACCACCACTTCAATACATGAGGTTGGAATTCAACCATTGACCACTGCACCATTGATGTATTTTCAAAAATTATTTATCTTCTCAATAATCTTTTCCACGCTTTCTACAAAGATTTCTAAGCCCAAAATTGGCTAGTTAAAAAAAAAGATGAAGTCTCATCTCAAGTTTTCAGCACCTGTAAAATATTCACTTCCTTGAGCAGTAGGTGTTTTACCTTATTTCCTTCTTTTTGTCTCTTTTCAGCAAAATGGGGGCCTAATGTGAGAAAATTAATTACATTATCAAGATTGTAGGTTTAATTGTAACATTTTATCATGCGGAAATGGACACAAAAGGGCGGAAAATGCCTTGAAAAATTCTTGAGATTTTTTTTACATTTTCGACGGTTTTATAGCAGAGTGTCTTGTAAAAAGTCTTCTAAAAAGGGAATTTTGAATTGACTTTTATGGACAATTTTTGGGCCCTGTAATTGTGATGCATTTTTGCTAAGCCAAAAGTATGCAAAGTATAGGTTTGCTGAAAATCCTCTTTTGATGAAGGGAAGATTTTGCTCCTCTGTTCTTAACCTTGAAGGAAGGGGCTGTTCCATCTTTTTCCAAATGGACCCCTGACACGCTCCTGAAGTTTCTTAGTCTTGTTCAGTAGTACTTTTGACTTATTGGCACTATCCTTACGGTATACCAAGTTAACATTACCCCCTGAAGGTGAAAAATCTAGAGGGACACCAAATCTAAGGGGTGGGGAAAACTAAACTTGAAAGAAGGACATCTAGGCTGACACCTGTTTTGATCACTAATGATTTCTCTCCAATGGTAATCCTCTAATCCTGATTTACAACCTTAGATTTTATTCATTTGCCTGTAACTTTACTTTTATAAAGGCTGTAGCAATTGTATGAAATGGTTTTAACCCAAATCAAACATCATTTTGGTCGGGGCGTAAATCCATTTGAAAAGGCTAAACTAAGTTTGCTTTGCTATTTTCACTGCCTTAATCCATCAATGCTAATACTGATTTTCTAAAGTGATTTTTTGCTGAGTTTTATCAGTATCAGAAAAGGGTAGGGATGATAATTTGTCAGATGATCAATAGGTTGACTTCAGGAGGTGGGGGCTCGAAGATTGTGCAACCCCCTACTCTAGCTCAACTTATCCAAGCTGGAAAATCGAGTTAAGGTCACCCCTTTGATGAGGGTTGAGATTTTTTGCTGAGCGTCCAAGCTGCTAATGCAGCTGTGAATGGCCCACACTGAGGTCTCAGAATCAAAGTCATAAATTAAAGAGTGGAAGAAAAAATATCTTGCATCAGCATCTCAAGGGTAGATGTAGTTGCTAAAAATGTTGTTTTATGAGGACTGTTGTTGTTATTTTCATTCCTGAGCTACTGCTTTATTATTGAAGGTTAAAGGAAATCATGAAGAACCTCTTATGTCCGGTTAAGAAGTCTCTTTCAATTGGAGAAGAAGTTGAGTTCCAACCAATTTTCTAAAGAAGTTGGGAACGAATCGGAAATTGCTTTTAAAAGTCTTCTCAAGATCAATTACCAAAGTGCATCAATCTATAAAATTGTGCCAACTTAGAGGAAAAAGGAAGAATTCAAACACATCCCCCTTTAATTATTGTTGACTACTGTCGAGGATAAGTTTTATTTGAAAAAAAAATCTTCATGCCTCTTTGCTTGCTGCCACAACAAATCAAGTTCTGAACTATAATTTTGCAACTGTAATAATTGTAGGAAGTGATCAAAAGATGTCATATCACATCTTTTTGGGGTTAGCTGTTTTTGTCATGTCTAAAGATGTGTAACCTTGCTGAAGTAAACTCACTTTAGCGTTCTCAAATGGATTTAGGCCCGACCAAAAAAGTTATTGAAATTGAGTTTTAACCATGTCATATCATTGCTAGGACCTTATTATGGCCCAAAAATCCCCCCAAAGTCATTCAAGCATCAATTTGGCTGAAGTAAATATCAACAAAACCTAATTTAGTTTACTTTGGGAACTAACAGGCTTTAACAAAGTGAAGATCCCAACCAAAGCTAATCACTTTGGAAGTTAATGTTGCTTCGTTATCCTACTCAGTTGGAGAAAATTGGGTTGACTGATTTGGTTTTCTCTCTCCAGCTCCGTTCTAATTTCCTTTTGAGCGCCGATGAAGACGGTCGGTTGTCTTTTGAGCTTTAGAAGAGCCTCTCTTCTTGCTACGTCATTATGGATGGTGATTAATAGCTTATTGCTTATTACAAGCAGGCTTAACATCCATTTTGACAAGTCACAAACAAACCTTGGTTACTTCATACATTTTCAGCTGTATAAGTAAACAAATGATTTTCAATGAATTTTTGCCTGGCAAAAGAGCAAAAACCCATTTTTCTACCATTGCTTAGTGTTTTTCTCCCATCACCAAGGTCAGTTTTGGCCGCTGGTGCTGGTAACTTTAAGATAAGAATTGCCATTTCAAGTGAAAATGGGTCTTAGGGTCACACCTGCCATTCAACTTTAACGCATTTCCAAACTTTCTTGCTGCTGCTGCTTCAAGGAAATAAAAAATACTATCCCCCTGATCCCCTCACACATCTGTGAAGACAATGTCCTGTTTGAACAGAAAATATTTTGTCACCTTTAGCACTCTCTCTGTAACTTGTCAAGCATAATTTTTTTGTTCATGAGATTACAAGTGGCAAATGAGTACTGATTTCTCAGGAAGTCTGTTAGTGAAAGTTCTGAAATGATTTTCTGAGGAAACTCGTGTCTATCATTTTTCAGTAGTCCATCTCATTTCCTACATCTCTCTTCTTCCTAAAAGAATTTTAAATTGTCCAAGAGTTTCTAAGACTTGGAATTTTTTGATGAAGACAAAGAATTTGAATCTTGTAACTTTGATTAGGCCTCCTTTTTTGCTTCAATCATTCAAATAAGTGCATAATTGGGTAATATACCAGTGATCCACGCCTTCTCCAACTGCTCAGCTAAGTAGATAATCTCTCAGTGTGTAGGATGTTACATACTTGTACTACTCATATGACTTTGAAATTCCAAAGTCTCCTCTTTCTAACCCCTCCCATTTTATGAATGTCTGACTAGAATTTATAACAAACTGATGAGACCAACACACATGTTTTAATTAACTGTCATCATCCATAAAGCTTGCCATTTGAAGATGGATCATCATTGCCTTAAATAGTCTTGCTGAATAAGCCTTTGATGAGTCTAGACTGAGGCCTTTAAAAAGAATTGCAAAGCGACTAGGTGCTCAAGTAGATCAAATATGATTTATGTCTGTTTTTGTTCAGATGGTTCAACCCAAAATGGGTTTTTTTGGACAATTTGAAGCTTTTTTGAGTCCAGGTTGACTAATTGGAGCACTAAAAATCACCTGAAAGATGATGACATCAAAACTCCATAAAACTAAGTCTACTTCTGTACGTTAACTGCTTTAGAAGCTGTCATTGTTGATGAGTCCTTAATCCGATCCATTCTTGTCAAAGCCTTAGAGGCACAAGGATAAGTTGGAGCTTCTTTCATTTCTCTCCTTATATGAAGTACTTTCTACAGATTTGACTCTAAGTGTCCACCAGGAAGGAAACTATGGAAATACACTACTTTCCCATTTTTTGAGAGCCTCCAGGGATTGTTCAGATTGACAGGTTTTTGGTAGGTGTTGAAAATGATTTTGCTGCTGATGTCCTGGAGAGAAATAGACAAATGGAGGCTGGATTGACAAGCTCATTTACTCATCTAAAGTTCTGAAATGATAATTCTTGAGGCACTTTCTACAAGGCCACTTACAATCATTTACTAGATGATAGTGATGCTCAAGATACTTTAAAGCTATACACTGCTGAATGAACAATGCAATCAGGTGATGCAATAATGATGATATGGGTGAAGCTCCCTAATACTAATCAGCCATTTTCCATGCACTTTAGATGCACTACTGGCCTTAAGAGTAAAATTCAGTTTAATTCAAAAGTAGACTGAATCCTTCAAATTTTCTTTTTTGGCAGTTGGCACCTATGGAACAAAAATTATTTTATGAATTTTCATTTTTTGGGTAAAAAACAGAGTTAACTGGGTAACTGGGTAGATCTGAACGAGTCAATTTTTTTCCTATACAAAAATAACGAAGGATTTAAGTTACCTTTAGGCCCTTTAGGTCATAAAATGTCTTTGAGTAATTATCTCTGGAGGGTGGAAATGCAACTCCACTGGATTTGGTTTACTTGGAATTTACTACCTTTAGGACAATGATGATGATTTGAAAAAAAAAGTTCCTTGGAATGTGGTCAGTTCTTGGCAGGTGGAATTTCACCAAATGTGTTTCACAGTATAATACCATGAATACAAAAAAAGTTTTTTTGATGATGATGTGTCAACTTTCAAGTACATTGACTAGTACTGCTCCTACTTCTATTGTTGTGAAAAAATTCCAATTGTTAGTGTTGAAGGTCTTTTCTCACAATCTTTACAGTCAGTAGGAGGAGGTAGCAAAGAAACTTGATGATCTAGTTTCCTTTTTCTACAACTTCATCATATGTAGTAGTGTATGAAAAACTATTTTTCTTCCTCTCAATTGTGACTAAAGGCATGAAATTGTTGCTTGGCATGTACTTTAGAAATAGTTGAGGTCAGCCAAAAACGATTTCTATTTCTATACTTTTATGCACCTCTACTATATGAACCCAACTTTAAAATGATTCTTATTCTCATTTCAGGTAAGAAACTTGACAGAAACTAAAGTTGTAGATTCAACGAAGTAGACTCACTTTAGCGTTGAAAAGTGGATTTACGCCCTGACCAAAACAGATTGTGATTTGACTTTTAACCATTCTAAGGCTAAGCTATGAGTCCATAGATGTTAGAAAAAGGTTGAAAGACCTTCAAAATTGAATGAAAAGCTGAGCTAAGGTCAATTTTAAGGATTCAGTCTACTTACAATGCAAACGGCTTTTTTACTCTTCGAATTGTTCACCACCACCCCTCAATTAACACCTACAAGAATTTTTGGGTTCTAAAGGGAGCTGAAATTCTTTTGATGATATCATGACCTTGATTTTATTCACAAAATCTCTATTGTGATACATTAACAAAGTTACAACAAAGCAGTTGGGCTTTTAAGCTGCATCATGTACACATTTTGACCATTTTTGAGCTTATTGGCATGGCAAACACAGGTGTAAACTGTTGTTGGGGAGCTCAACAACACCTCCCCTCTCAACTGTAAATTTGAGAATGTGATGATGACCGTTCTTTGCGGACACTTGACAACTTTATTTTCATGCTTTGTCAGATTTGTCAGTGCCAAAATTATAGCAAAAAATGGCTAAAAATCCTGAAATGTTCCAGGTTCGAATCCAAAACCAAAGCAAAATTAAAAGAAGCTAAACTAAACTTGAGTGGTCTAATGGGAACTTTTAAAAAATCCTCAAGATTTTCACAAAAAAATGGAAAAAAAATCCACTTCTGGCAACACTTTCGAAAATTAAAAGTTGTGAGAAAAGCAACAAAACTCTTTTTCAATCTATTAAAAGTGGTTAAGGAACTGGGTTAGCAGTTTAACCATTGCGGTCTGCGCATGTTGGAGTTGAGAGAATTTTCTATGCGAACTTTACTTGACAGTTACATGACTTGCATAAGTAGACTGCTCTGCTCGACCCCACAAAAATTCATTTCGCTCCAAGATCGATTTTTCAATTTGTTTTCTTTAGGCTATCTATCTATGATAAATATGAGCGATAGTACTAAAACGGCCTCTAGTTTTTTCACACATTGTGTTATTACACATTTCGAAATAGAAGAGCTGAAAAGATTCGTGAGCTATGCATTTTTGATTTTAAAAGAGTCTTTTTCTTCAAAGTTACGTTCTAGTCTAAAATGAGTGATCGAAGAAAGATTTGATGCCGCCTTGGAAAGAAAACTGGTCATGAAATTCAAATCAACATTTTCTCACCTTCTATTTTTCTTCTTCACGACACAAGGAGAAGATGTGAAGAAGAGGTTTGAATTTTATTCCTGTTGATGCATCAATTTCTTTCTGATGATCAATCTGAAATTCTCAATGTTTGAGGAGATATTTTTTGGCTGATTTTACTAGTCAAAATTCCAGGAATTCTGACTTGTGATTTATGAAAAAATTCCATTTTTTATTTATTTATTTATTTTTTTGGTGATGGAACACTTTGCATTTTCGCGCCAAAATTAAAATAAATAGCATACCATCATTATTTATGTATTTGAATTCTGAAACACAAAAAGGTTCATTTTTGCAAAACCTAAAAGAATCTTAAAAGGGGGTAGGGTGAATCTAGCCAAATAAATTGAATTTTCATGCTAAAGCTGTAATTTTTGGAACCAAATATATTTTTGTCAAAGTGTTCTTTTTGAGGTCCAACAAGAAGATAGACAGTGAACTGGTAACCTAGTTATTTTCTTTAGCCTTGATCTATTGATAGACACACTTGTTAAAAAAAGAAGTGGGTTGCAAAGTAACAAGGCTTCAGAGTTGCAACAAGTTCTACATTCCTTGACTTGACTTCCTCAATGATGTAAATAAGCAAAGCACTGCTGTACTCTGTAGTCAATTTGAAGGTTAATGACGGTAATTGGCAAAAATCAAGCAGGGGAAAATGGGGAAGGCCTGAGGCCTGAAATATGCATGCTTTGACAAAAGTTGAGATGAAGCAAGCTGCTCATCATTTTGGTTAGAAAATTAGCTACTATACAAGATGCCAACTCTCATTTGTCTTCATTTGGGAAAAGATTTTGCAAAAGCTCAGTTGAACTTAGAGTAAGACCATTTCCTTTCCATTATAATAGTAGCTGGAATAATGAAGATGAGTGCAATTACAGGCGTATCGTTTTGGGCCCTGATTTTTACAAAAAAAAAGATACACTTTTGTCAAAGGTGAAGAAAAAGTGACAAAAAAAAAAAGACATACAAAAAAAAGACAAAAGAGGGAAAATCCAAAAAGATATTTTAAAAAGGGAAAAAATGACATAAAATAAGGAAAGGAAAACACACACATATAGAAAGAAAAATGTCAAGAAAGGTAAAAAAAATAAGGGAATAAAACCTTTTCATGAAAAAAGAATTGCCAATTAAAATATGGAAAGGAAAACCCACACATATAGAAAGAAAAATGTCAAGAAAGGTAAAAAAATAAGGGAATAAAACCTTTTCATGAAAAAAGAATTGCCAATTTTGCCTTCATTGAAGATGTCAAATTCATTATATGAAACCTTGACACTGTTCCATTCCAAGACATGAGGCCTGCAAAATCGGTAGCAGCAGACTAGCATTTGGCAGATAGATTTCCAAAGGTATGAAGATAATTCGGTTGATTTAGTCTATCTGAGTAGCAGCAAGATAGCAAGGTTAGGTTATTGTGAAAATGAGTCAAGGCTCAGAAATTGCCCATATTTCTTTTGAAGTCAACCACAAAATACTTCCCCCTTAAAAGAAAAACTCACTCATAATTAGACCTAACCTAAGAAACAAAAAATCATCACAAAGATTCTAACGGAATTCTATGATTTTTTTTTTTGACCTCTTGACTTTTATTCTGATTTTTCTAAAGATGATGATGATCATAGAACGCCCACTGAATTGGAATTTTGGGGGGAGTGAGGGGCTTCAGAAGCTTCTTTCTTAGAACTATTGTCACAACAACAATAAGAAAAACTTTCACTGCATAACTGAACTAAGAATTTGTCAATGCACAATTATTCAGCCAAACTTCTATTCAGAGCTCTTTTAGGCTGCTTGCTTACTTACTCTGCTGCTGAGAAACTGAGAAATGTTTTGGTACACAAAAGAATAATAAAATTGAAGAAATGACTTCCAGAAATGGAATGTTACATTGAAATATCGACTCGTACTCTAAGTTCAAGTCTAACTTTGAAGATTAGAGCCAAATCAAAAACTTTTTCATTCGTTCGAGTCTTTTTTTTAGAGGTTTTTTTTTTTCGGTTATGGATTTCTAAATAGTTTGAAATGTCATTTCGATGATGTTTTGACTTCTTCACGCTAGAAGGGGTTGAAAGGCATGAAAAATCAAAACATTTTCACTTTCATCTCTTGGAATATTTTTATGTGTGAAATCAAGGCTGAAAAAAGAGCGTGAAAATACTTTATATTTCCATGACCTTTTTTTTTTCTTCTCCATGCCTCGAACGGAATATCGTAAAAAAGCAGGAGATGAGTTCCATCGATTTATCAAGCTCGTTTTTATCCCGTTTGTTTTTTCATACCTTGCAGTTAGTTACAAAAGAGATAATCATAGCCTATCGAGTTCAAATGTTCAATCAGTTCATTAATTAAGGTTGCGAAAAAAGTAAGAAATAACAAAATGTCAAGCTGCTAATTTGGGCTCAAGCAAATCGAAAAACCACTAAAATTGACATTTTCAACTTGAAATTATGATTTTAAAATCCCGAAGCTAAAACATTTTGTATAGTTCTTAGTTTATTTAACGCCAGATGTCTCTTTAGTGAAATGTTGATAAACTTGTTAACAAAGTCTTTGAAGATTCAAGGTGTTGAAAAGTGTCACTTGGTATAATCAAAAGAGACACGAGACGAGAATCATTAGCATGCATGGGAATCATCCTTGATTCCAAATCTTCTGTTCCTGTTATTACAATACATGTCTTGTGATAATACATACTATGATTAACTCATTTTCTAAACACAATGCACGATTTTTCAATGGCAAAAAATGGTTGCTGAACCAATAGGGAGCATCAATCCAACCTGTCAAAACTATGCACTCTACAAACAAAAAATATAAGGGAAATCTGAACAGTTTTAAAAAAATCTTCTTTAAGGATATCTAAAGCTGTAAATATGCTGAAGTAGTAAACTTACTTTAGCGTTTAGAAATGCCCCGACCAAAAAGTTACTTTATTTGAAGGTAAACCATTTCATATCATTTCTTGAACTCTACGATATGCATTGACCAAAAAACCCAAAAAGTCTTTCAAAACTCAATTTGGTTTTTAAGTAAATATCCAGAAAATCAAATTCAGTTTACTTTGATGACTAACAGACTATGGCACAGCAAAGTTCTCATTATTTTGGCGTAAAAGTATTAGGATTTTCGATTATTGCATCGATTGCATTTGACCTGAATTTCACGGTCAACAATGCGGAAATGATTTTTTTTTTTCTAAAGTCAAATTGGAAAAATCATGGAAAGTTAGACGAAATATCAATTGACGGCTATGCCAATTTTTTGAACAACAACCTTGACATTTTGTCATTTAGGGTGGTGTCCATTTTTCCAAAACGGTTGCTTCACAAAAATTGTTGTTGAACTAAATGAAATCTTGATCTAGTGTGAACGTTCTAATGATGTGTGGGAATTTTCAAAACAAAAGAATCTCCAATCCAAAAAGCATTACTTTTATGATATACCAAGCCCTACAAAAATTACTACCTTCATTCTAAGCAAAAATCTCGTTTAGGAAAAAAAAGGTCAAAAATTTCAAAGTGGTGCAATATTTGTAATCCTCATTTAGTAAATTCATGTCTTGCATTTTTTCTCATTTCAAAATGTCAAAAAACGCCCATTTTCTCTTATACCACTTGCTCTGCAATTACCCATAATAATAGACTTTGAAACCATCCTAATTTGGAAAAATTGGGTCATCTTCAATTGCTTACAAAAACTAGCAAGATAAATATGAGACTTTTTAAGGTGACTTTTATCCACCGTATCTGAAGGAGAAATGCAAATTGGTTCAGATTTATGTGCTGCTGAGCTGTGGTCACTGAAATAAGAATAAAATCTGTGCAAAAATCTTTGATTTCAAATCCATGACCTTAGAAAGATTAGAATCCAAACCCCATAAATTCGATTGTGTATAAAGTGCAATAGTAACGGTAGTAGTCCTCCTCTTGCTCCTCTGCTCAACAACTTGGATTTGACAGAAAACAGAATTCAATTATTATGCTCACCTCTTGTTTGTTCAATGTCAAACATCCTCAAAAAATCAAAACTGATCAAAAATTCAAAGACATACAAAAAAATCTGAATTGATAACCTTGGACCTGAAAAGAAGAAGATGAAACTTTTCAAATCATACATTGTGGTGTGCAAACAAGTTTTGCAATTGAGTATAGAAACTTAAAAATGAGTTTGTCTTCGTTTTCTGCATATTTACTTAAAAACAAATTGAGGTTTAAAAGACTTTTTAGAATTTTTGGACAAAAATAGGATCCTATCAATGATATGAAATGGTTAAATTTCAAATAAAATAACTTTTTAGTCGGGGCGTAAATTCATTTCAAAACGCTAAATTATGTTTACAGTTTGAGGTATGCCACTTAAAAATAAATATGATCTCATATATACACTTAGCAAATAGACTTTACACTCATCTTGTACTTAAAGTACAAATTCTAAGAAAGGTTGTTTAGAGATCACAGGAAGTTGATAAAACAGTCTAAAAATGGATGTGAAAAGTAAAATAGCCTTCTTCGAAGCAAAATCTAGCAACAACATGGAATCAAATGTTAAAAAAGTCAGAGTGAATGCTACTAGACGTAGACCTAAGACTTTTGATGGTTTCTTGACCAGCATTCATGAAGATAAATCCAATGAAATATTACTAAAAAAACAAAGTGAAGCGTGTAAAGTCAACAGAAAACACATAAGAAGAAAACACAGAATTTTTGAAGACGAATCAAATTCTGAGGATTGTAGACTCAATAGAACTCCTAGTTTACCTAAAAAGAAATGGAATTTGTTATTTCAAAATTGGAAAGAAGTCGCATTGAAGGATCGGAACTTGGCTCTATCTGTAACGTAGGTCACTAAGTACCTTATCATATTCATAAAATACCTAAAAAATTCCACTTTTTAGTTTATTATGATAAGACAGTTCTAAAACGTTGATTTCCGAATTCTAATGTCGGATTTTATTCCTAATTTGGCCTTTTATGAAGCGAAAAGTAATCCAATTTTGCAACAACAAAGTGACGCTGTTAGATTCTATCGAAATCATCGAAATTATCAAAATTACCAAAAAAGTAAACCTGTGCTTTCTAAGGAGAAATGGAATGCAAATCTCCGAACATGGCAACAAAAAAGTCTTGAAGAAAATGTCTTATATCTACCAAGGTATTATAGGGTGTCCCAAACGCTATGCATTACATCAGGGTGACTTGAATTTTTCTGTCAAAGCTGCTCTAATTTACTAAAAAAATTTGGGGTCCAAACTCCAAAGAAACTTTCAAAATGCGCAAAGTAAGTTTTAAGAAAAATGTCAGTTAGTATTATAGTTCTTGTGCGTGGAGGAATGGCCTCGGAAGTCGGATCTGCATGCAGCTAAGTCTGAAAAATTGAGTCACCCTAGTACTTTTCAACAAAAATAACTTTGGATTTAGATAAGATAAGGACTTTTCAAAATGGATATCAGAGCTGTGATTGCTTACTACGAATCTAAAACTTCATCTGCACAAAGTTACATAACATCTAAGACGAGCGTAACGAGCGTAGCTAAAGGAAGTATCGAGTTTAGACTGAAACGAAAACCTGCCTTTCATGACAAGAAATGGCGTCAATCTGTCAGGGAATGGCAAGAAAAAGCCTCAAAAGATCGTAAAGCGGCTCTAAACGTTAATCATATACTAAGGTGCATAGAGTGTTTGAAAATAACCGAAAAAGGTCTTATTTTACAACATTATTGCGAGCAAAGCGAGCTACGTTTTAAACAAAAAATATTTTGAGTTTTCACGCTAAAAATCAACATTAGAAATTAAAGATATAATTTTGGCCTCTAATGGCCTCAAATGGCCTCAATGACTGTAAGCTGCCTCAATGGTAAAAAATGGCGCGAAAATTCAAATATTCTTAAATAAAGAAATCTCCATATTCAATCAAACCTTTTCGCTCTTTTTTCAGGTACAGCACCGAGGAATTGACATTGGAATCTTACGGCGACTCTGAGACGGAGTCTGATGATGAAGATGTGGACCTGGAGAACCTGGACAGTGTGTCTATTGTGGCTGCTCGGGCCTCATCCTCGAGTTCGGCCTCGAGTAATGGGAGCACTAACGTGCGTGTCATAAGGACACATGGAGCCTCACCTAGTCTGGATTCAGGGCGCGGAGATTCACCAGAGTCCTCATGCAATTCTACCTTAGTCTTGACTCCTCCTACCAATGCTCAAAGTAAGTCTTGTTATTACTAATATGTATTATGTAATTGAAAATGTTTTGACACTTTTAAAAACTTAAAAGTCTTCGTGTAATTCCCGAGTAGTTTTTCAACTTATGACATAAAAGAAAATCTTGTTTAGTTTACGTCAGGATTACTCACTACACTCAGTAGTTTGCAATTACATCCAGAACAAGATGGATAACACTGAACTTAACAAAATTCAACCTTTTTGTGATTTGCGAACTTTGCTTTTTGAAGTGAAAAAACTCGGTAAAAATCACCCTTTTTGGGCCGGATTTTTAGATAAAAAAATTATTTTTCATTTTTAGCTCATTTGTCACCTAAGAAACCTCCCCGACCCATCAGTGCTGTACCTTCGGAATATTCCGACATTTCGACAAGTTCATGTCGGACTTCGGATGATGGAGAATCCGACGAGAAATCGTTGGTCAAAACTACCGGCGACGAGTCTAGTGAACCGGTCAGAATCAGTATTGTGGTGAAGAAGGAAAATTCTGAAGTTTCTGAAGATCCTCATGCTTTGGCCATGTCTCGAGTTTTTCGTGTGGCCTCTGAACTGCTGTCAACTGAAGAACAATACGTTACCGTCCTCTACCTCATAGATCAAGTAAATATACATACAATAGACTAATTCTTCAACTCAACATCTTTGACTAGTGCTGCCTGAGAATTTTTGATCCAACTCATTTGTTGGCTTTTATCGAAGAAATCTAACTTTTTTATTTGGCCTTTAATCAACTTGTTCAGTGGGTTGATAATTCTTAACAACTTTTTAATTTCACCTTTGTAATAGAATTAAGCTTTGGTATTGATTTTCAGGATTTTAGAACTTTTTCGAACAGCCCGAGCCTAGAATTTTTAACACCATCTATCATATCATCAAAGAACTTTAGAGGTCAATTTTTTTTTGCTATAGAAAAATCCATTAATAATGGTCTCTGGCAAATTTGAATTTTGAGCAGACAATTGATAGATTTAAGAAATGAAGTTCGGGAGTACATGAAAACCACTTGTTGATTGACAAGGTCAAAATCATATCCAGAAAATAGAAGATGTCTCTCATATCTCTTCTTCGGATTTTGAAGTCTAGATTTCTATGGCTGTCAATCAAATAATTAACCCAAGAAGACAAATGAAATACAAAATGAATGTTGCTTCTTGAAAATTCTAAAAGAGAAAAGGAATGCTAAAGGAATGTTGAACCATTTAGTGTGCAACAAGCAACCATTAGGATCTAGCAATTCTGATCATCTACCATTCATAAATGGGACGTCATTAGTCAAAAAAGGTTCTGAGTTGAAGATATCTTCAATTTGTAGCACTTTTGACCTTTTTAAAGTTCATCAAAGATTTATTTTTGCTGGCTGGAGCAAATCGAAAATACCTAGTTAAAATGCGTCAAATCCGTATCAAAAGTTATTTTGATAAGACTTGAAATTGAAAAGTTATGAAGTAAATCTGATCTATACATAGAACATATTTTATTAAGTAAACTAAGTTGATTTTCAAGCTATCTTAAAAGTTAGATAGAAAATACGCCAAAAATGAAGTGAAGGGGAATTTTGAGGCCTTTTTTGGGGTCTATTACAAATGTGTGAGTTTTTTGTTTCCCGTTAACACCTATTTTTCCTTTTCTTTGATTGAGTTTTTTGGAGGTCAAGTGACAAAGAACGGTAGATGTCGTTACATTCCTCAATCCTCACGTTTTTCATGGTCGTGAGGGTGCATAAAAACAGTAGCTTGAGCAGTAATTTGTATACTACCACTGCAGTGCAGAGAGCACAACATTGTTCAAAAATAAATTTAATTCTCTTGTTTTGATTTGCAGATATTTCATTTTCGGGTGGATCAAGAAAATCGTTTGTCCAACATGTTCCCCGCTGAGGTGTTGCCTCAGATGTTTGCCAACATCAAATCCATTTACAAATTCCATGCTGAATTTTTGCTACCACAGGTGAGATAATTCAGAGTTTCATATATTTGAGAGTACTGAACAATTTTCAAGTTTTCAGTTTGGTTTTTTACATGTAAAGCCACAAGGTTTACAAGTAGACCCAACTCAAAGTTCCTATTGTATTTTGAGGCCTTTTTAATTCTGTTCTTCAAACTTTCATGAAAGAAGGACGTGAATCAATTCAAATGTTCACTACTCGCAAATTATAGAACTCTGAGCGTTATCATACACTATTGCACTTTTGGTGTGGTCCTCAAAAACCTCTGGACTAGTGTCATGCATCGTTTCATAACGGGTCATTTTTTTAAAATGAATAATAGAGCATCAGAGTGGCCAGAAATTATTCCATTGAAAATTACTGAGTACTGAGAATTTTATTTTATTTTTTTCAGTTGAGAGACCGTATGGAATTGTGGCACAGTTCAAAAGAGGAATCTTCCAATCAGCGGATCGGGGATATCATTGTCAAATTTTCTCCTTTCTTCAAAATGTACACTGAATACGTCAAGAATTTTGACAATGCCATTCATACCATCAACACCACTTATGCCAAAAATGCCAAATTTGCAGCTATCATGGATGATATTCACGTGAGTAGCCTTAAAAACTCGAGCCCAAATTTTTTTTAAATTAAAATTGTTAAAAAATATTTTAGGCAATGCCTGAGTGTGGAAACCTTAGTTTGCAACATCACATGTTGACCCCGATCCAAAGGATTCCCAGATACGAAATCTTACTCAAAGAGTACCTCAAAAAGTTGCCTGAGGATTCACCGGATCGAGCTGATTCAGAAAGTAAGTAAAAATCTGGCAAAAATTTCGAAATTGACTGACACATAAAAGGAGATTATTTTTCCTCTGCTGAGATCCGAGATCCGAATGAGAATCTAACCTTGGAAGTTTAGCCGTAACGCTAGGCTGACTGACTTTTAAAGCGAATCTTCGGGCAGAAACTTTGACAGACCATTTATGGATTCAATCCCTTTGGAAAATTGCAGAAGGACGTTAAGGCATCTAAGCTAACTGTTTAACTGCTTTTCTTACAGAGGCTCTTCATTTGGTTTCCACCGCGGCCAAACACGCCAACGATGCCATGAAGCGGATTGAAAAGTTCAAAAAACTTTTAGAAGTTCAGGAATCTTTGGGTGGAACAGTCGACCTGGTCTCACCAACAAGAGAACTTTTAAAAGAAGGAAAAATTGTCAAGATCTCAGCCCGGTCAGGGGACCATCAAGACCGATACTTATTCTTAGTAAGTTTAAAAATCAGTTGAATTCACCAATAAGTAGACTTACTTCAGCCTTTTCATCAGTCATAAAAGGCCAAGAAGACTTCAAATAGACTTGAAAAAAGTTTCATTTTTTGAATTGGGTCTACTTGTACACCTAGTCGCTTTACTTTAATGATCAAAGTCGAATTTAGACCTAATTTTTTGGGGGAGGCTAAATTGTTGCTAATGATGAAATGATTGAAGGCAATCAAAATTGTTCTTTCAGTTCAGCGATCTCTTGCTTTTGTGTTCGGCACGCTTAATCACCAATCGAGTCATTAGTGGGGGCGGCCCAGCCTACCGATTACGTGCCAAATTTCATGTGGACAATATGCAAATCCTCGAGGGAGATAATCTGGTCACAGCCAATACATTTTACATCAGAGATGATCATAAATCCGTGGAATTGTACACACAGTACGTTTTTGTCTATTTTTCTTTTTGAACAACTGGTAACACTTTTTGATCTTTTGCAGAACCCGGAGAGAAAAGGAAGATTGGTTAGAGTCTCTATTTGAAGCCATCAAAGAGTTATACCAACGCAAATCATCATTACGCATTGGCCGAGAAATTTTGCGTCCCATGGACTCAGAAATTGGCAAAAAACAGCCTCATTTACTGAAATTAGAGGCCATTCATAAATGCATGGAATGCTCGCAACCTTTCAGTATGATGCGGAAAAAGTACAATTGTCGGGCCTGTGGAATTGTGACATGTGCCAAATGTTCTGGTCAAAAACAAATTCTAAGCTTTGAAGACAAAGCTTGTCGAGTTTGCAAAAGTTGCCATGAAGTCATCAAATCTCGATTAGAGTCAGAAAAGTCAGAACAAGAAACTAATAATCATACTCACCAAATCATCAGCAAAGACACCTTAGATGTCCAAGTCAGACCTAAAGGACTATTAGAGGTAAGTCGTTAATTTGGAAGCATTTTTCATCATTTTTTTGAGGGTTTTTGATATAGAGATACCATCAGCAACGGCGAAGTATGCGACTAACCAAGCGCCATAGCATCAGCTAATTTAATTAACTGTGAGTTTTGGTACTTGGGAGGAGGTGGTGTTGGTATTTTGCATGCATATGCAGGTGCAGGTGTCTAAAAGTTACAATGATAGGCGAAGCTATTTTGGCGCGAAAATTGATAGTGTTCTTTATGAGAGCACGCTTCACGAGGGTTTTACATATAATCAAAGCAGGCAGGTTTAGGTGCAGGTGTTTACACCTATTAGAACTACATTTAAATAAAGCATGATTTTTAGGTGCCAGCAAAGTGCCAAAGTATTTTGAGTGGTTATTTACACCTAAAAAGCGGTGGTGGTGGTGGTACAAAACCGGTGAAGCGATGGTTCGCACTCTTACCTGACTTTGTATTATACTCCTTCAAATCTAATGAAGCATCGGAGGCTTTGACGGCCACACCTATTCCGGGGTTGATGGTGATGGGCGGGGCTGATTGGAAAGGGGATGCAATGGTGTCGGACAAAGATAAAACTTTGAAGCTTTGTTACTCCACTGTTACACCGAGTAACAATAACTCTCATGTTCCTTTGGCTGCACGAAAAACCTATTATCTTATGGCGAATACAAAAGAAGATATTGAAAGGTACTTTCCACCTAGTAGCTGCTGGCAACACCTAATAGTACCTAATAACGCCAATTTGCACCGAATAACACCTATTTGAATTCATCGTAACGTAACGTAACACTGCACCTCGTTTTTGCACATGTCAACACCTCACATCGAATTTTGTTTTGTTTTACTCATTGCACCTACACCTACGATTGACAATTATTTGTATCTAATCTAGTAATTACACCTGTTATGTAATTATAATGATACACCTACCATCATAATCATGCACCTACACATTTCAGGAATCTGCAATTTGCACCTTTGTATTTTTTTGCAACAAATTGTCTAAACTTTACTACAATTTCCTTTGCAGGTGGATAAAGGTGCTAAGATTAGCCTCACGAGCCGAACTTCCCTCACTGGATGAGACCGAAGAACTTCAAGAATAATTCTGGCATGAAAAAATATTTCAATTTTTCTCTCGATCGATCGATCGATCCCTACGTATTTTTTAATAGCTGTGATGTTGACCTAGTTTGACGAAAAAAATCTAACCCCTATCAAAAATCTATAATGACAACAAGGAACAAAAAATGAGAAATAAAAGTCCTTGAAAAAACCTAATTAATTCTTCAAGTGTAGTATGTAATTCTCAAAATTCAATTGTATTCAGACCGCGAAAAATGTTGTCTTTCTTCAGTTTTTGTTGACCTGTCATGAAGTTCACAACTTTGATTCTTTGGATTTTTATGTCTGAGGAGCTTTTAGCTTCCTATCATACCAATGGAAAGTCTAGGGGACAGTATCCAAATGTATTCAATACAGCTAAAGGAGCTTTGCTGAAATTGTTACATGGAAAATTGTGGACTCCAAGGTTATTTTTTTTTTTTCTTAAATTTGTTTGAAAAACACCCGTAAAGTCTCAATTTGTAAAATTATGAGCGAAGCGAATTTGATATGAGTGAATTTCGCATTAAAAAATTAACAAAAATTCCAATTTTTATCCAAAAATCAAAGTTTTCAACTAATTTGTAAACCATATTTGATTTTTCACGCTAATATCCAAATTTTGGACCAATTTTTGTTGGAAAATTCAAATGTTTTGGACTTATTGCCTCTAAAAAATCCAATTTTTGCCACTAAAATTCAAATCGATACTTTTTCTGACACTTTTTTTTTTTTCAACTTTAGTTTTTGGACACTTTAGTCCTTTGACAGACTGTGCAAAATTGTACTTTTATGCGTAACTGATACGGATTTTTTTTTAGTTTGTATCAAGAAGTGCCTTGTGCAGACGGAGAAACTCAATATGTTGACCTTGACCCTTCTCAGCCTTGGAGATTTTCATCTCCAAATTATCCGAGTACGAAAGGATACCCTCACAATACCAAATGTATTTGGGAATTCCGGGTAAAACCGGCCAAAACCGAGTCTGTATCCATCATTTGTGACCATTTACATTTGATCGGAAATTACTTTCAAGATTGTGAAAATGGGGATTTTTTTACTATCCGACATTCGTCCGACTTTGATGAACCGGATAAATTATGCGGGGATTTATCCGATTGGATACCGTTGAATACCACTATACCGATACATTTAGAAAGTAATGACGAACAAAGTGTCATGGCCGGATTTGTATCGAACCGGCGAAATACAGCAACCGGATTCACTTGCCGGATTTTTGCACATGAAAGGAAAGAATCGGATACAACTGAAAAGCCGGATACATCGACTACAACAACAACACATAAACCCGGTACTTGTCCGGATCCGGATGAATCGTATTGCCAATGTGGACCGGTAAGAGACCATTTTTGGGATGAGGAACCTAAACCGGATTTTTTTCCAATTAAAATCATCGGTGGAGAAAATGCGGATCCACACCAATTTCCATTCCAAGTCGGATTGACTTATTATGATTACTTCTTTTGTGGTGGATCTTTGATTACGAGAAGACATGTTTTGACTGCTGCTCATTGTACAGAATATATGTTGCAGGTATTCATGAATTTTTGGAGATTTGAAAGTCTCGAAAAGTTTCAATAAGTCTCGAAAAGTCATGCACTTTTAAAGCCTTTTTTTTAAGTCTCGTTTTTTCACAGGTAGGTGCAGGTCCAGATGATTTCAAGGTGTTGATATCCGAGCATGATTTTTCGACTTACAATGACTGTGCGTACAGCATTGGTGTATCCCGGATAATTCAGCATCCACAATATAATGCATCCGCCCTAGATTTTGACTATTCAATTCTGGAATTGGAGTACCAAATTCCATGCTCACAATATGTCTCACCGGTATGTTTACCGACCATGAGTGATGATCCAGTTATGTATGAAAACCGGAAAGCTAAAGCTGTCGGATGGGGAACAGTGGATACCGATACTGGGGAGATGCCAGATATTCTACAACAAGTGGATGTCAAGACTTATTCTAATTCGGAATGTTCTTACAATGAATGGGGTTATTTGTCAGATAACATGATTTGTGCAGGTGAGGAAGGCAAAGATTCTTGCCAAGGAGATTCTGGTGGACCACTATTAGTTGAACAAGATGGACGCTATGTACTTGCTGGTGTCACTTCTTGGGGATACGGATGTGGGGATTATGGATATCCGGGTGTTTATGCCCGGGTTACAGCCCAATTACAATGGATTATGAGTTCTTTAGGTGAAGAAGAAATTGCTTGTGAAGCTGGCATCGGATTTCGCCATTGTTAAGTCAAAAGTCATTTTGTGCGCGAACATTGTTACTTTTTAAACTAGTTTCAATAAAAAGTCAGAATACTTATTTTGGCGCGAAAATTACTACTCTTGATTATTACATATTATTTATTAATCATCAAACCATCATTTGACCGTGAAAACAATTTGAATTTCCTCCTACATCGAATTCAATTTGCTAGGTAACTTTTGACTTATGTCACAACCTTGAAAAATATGTCCCTCCACTACGCTAAGGTCTGAGGACTAACAAAATGAGATTTTTCCAAAAGTGTTAACTTATTGACGGAACACCCTGTATATTGAATAGATGACTCAATAAAAGATGTTCACGATTGGATCCGGAAATAGATACTGAATTGTATTTTACATAATGTAGGAACGTTCATGTACATAGAAAGGTCAAATTGTTTTATAACCTTGCCCTTTTGGGCTGCATTGAAAATTTGGAACCATTTTCTTCACAAAGAAACTTCACAGTAACACAAAACCTTTCAAAAATACAAAAATGTCGGGAAACGGGATCCCGCCAATTTTCGCACGGGAAACGGGAAGTTCAAAATTGCCGGGATCCCGGGAATCGGGAAGGCGGGATCCCGCCGGGAAGAAACACTAGCGGAAACTCTTTTTTTAAGACTGACACCGCGAGATAAGACGAGTAAATGCAAGATTCACGTTTGGATTACGTTTGAATCATTGGAATTATTATGTTTGGATCACTTTTTAATACCGAGTTATTTCACTCTAGATCACGTTTAAATTAAGTTTGACTCACTTTTAAATCACTTTTTAAATCAAGCTTTACTTTCGATTAAATTAGCTATCTTAAGAACCGCATTCCCAACTGAAACACTTCTAGTACCGTTATGCTTCACTACTCGCGGTCAAAAATAGTTCCATGATGTTCTACCTAATTATTGGGCTGAATTAGTTGCCCAATTTCACACTACCAAATGCAAAATACTTTCGTTTTATGGTGCATCTCTGAATCACAGTGACAAATCTTTGATGCAATTTTCGTCGTCGTTTTCGTTGAACAATACTCAGAAGGCTTTTTAGTCTAAGACCGCGATATGTACATAAGTGTATTCTACCAAGACTTTACAAGCCTCCAAGCCTCTTTGTGAACAAGTGCGATGTCTACAATGGTTCTTTGGCTTTTTAAAGGTTTATAAGCTGCATTCATCAGCAAGAAATCAAAAATATTGGTCTCAAGGCAAGACACAAAAAAACTGATCTGCAAGACAATGCTTACAATGCTCTGATAATGAGTGTAAGACAAAGCTGAGCGCAAGCCACTTATGAGTGTAAGGCAGCGCAATGCTAGTTCCGCCAGAGCACCATTTGAAGGACCACGCTGTCCACGCTAATCGCGGTCAAAAAAAAGGAAAGAAAGAAATGGAGGTAAGCTAGAAGTAGGAGAAACTTGAAAGAAAAAATGCACTGCCATCACTCAGCGAGGCTTATTTTTCTTCCTCTTTCTTTATCACACATTAAAAGTCAAAACGAGTCTGAAAACACTGTCACTGCTACTCCTCTCTGTTTTTGCACTGCACCTTGCATAAGATCTCTCCCAGTAGTAGCAAACAGCAGTAAGAGGTCATTTACACTTTCCTTTCATCTGATGAGCTACAGGCTAAAATTTCCCGCTGGAAAAGGCCAAAAGGGAAATAATTGAGTAGCTACTATGTACTACTATGTACTTTATTATCAGGTGTGTTTACTGTTTACATCATGCTTTTCATCGGGCACTGACGTCAAGAGACTTTCGCAAAGCCAACGGGATTTCCAACAAATGTAAAGCTTGCCTTGCAACATGTATTACTTTAAAAAAAAGGCGTTGACATTTGAAAAAAGTGTTTCAATTTCAAAATCACCTAAAAGTTATAGATCAGAACTTCAATTTCTTTTACTATGAAGTCACGTCTCTGTGTAGTAGTTTGTGCAAATAAAAACACTTGTGAAGTCAACCCACATGACATCATTGGAAATAGAATTTCTTGCGAGGAGATCTTGTGCAGCAGCGGCGGCGGCCTCGAAGCGGTGACGTTGACAACTTGACTCTAGACTGGAGGAGAGCCTTTAGGAGAAGAAGATAAGACATAAATAGAACTTTGGCTTTTCCCAACCAAGCCAATAATATCTTGTACGTAGGTAGATGGTTGTTCAATCTGTCCCATTTGAGGAGGGGGGAAATATTTGCCTTTTAGTAACTACCCAACTTTTTTAAAAAAGAAAACATTAAAAGTTTCCAAAAGAAAAAATAATATGTTGGCAGCCAACTCTGACTGAGCGCCTCCTCGCATCTTTTACTTCCACAATTCTCTGATTGACTGTTTTGATCTTCAAGTTGGACCAAGGGCTTACTTATAAATTGCCTGCGAGGAGAAAGCTTTATCAAGGCCGTTTTCACGCCACCAGGTCCTCCTCCCATAAAAGTGCATCACATTTCCCTGGTGGGAAGTAGTCAAAACAAACACCTTTCCATCTAAAGCGAGATAAACGACGAAGTGTAAGATCTGTTAGCATTTCCACTACCCACGATTGGATATAGTTACAATATAAGTAGGCCTAAAGTTACATTCTTAGAAAACGGTAGACGACGAATCTTTTGTGACTCACTCCTTTTCTTTCGAACAATGATATTTTTCTAACGAAGGAGATTACGTCGTCGGGGTTTTACTTTTTTCCTCGAGGAAGCGACCGACCGGCGAGAAAGCTGAGTAGCGGAGAGAGCGGAATAAAAGAGAGCTATCCCCCCAAGTCTTCCTTGAAAGCAACATTTGTGGAGAATTCGCTCAGCCAACAACATCAACAGCGATCAAGTGACAGGTGGTGCTTTACTAACTCTAGTGCCGACTACTATATCTTACAAGGTAACAAGATTGAAAGTTTCAATCTATTCGCGCGAGCAATTCGGACAAAACTGGACAATTCGGACAAAACTGGACAATTCGGACAAAATTGGACAAATTGTACAAAATTATACAATTAGGACAAACTTGGACAATCTAGACAAGAGCATGTTTAACGAAAAAATTCTAGAACTACGAGAAAATGGTAAGCTTGATTGAAAGTTTCAATCTATTCGCGCGAGCAATTCGGACAAAATTGGACAATTCTGTCAAAATTAGACAATTCGGACAAAATAACACCATTTGGACAAAACTGGACAATTCGGACAAAATTGGACAATTCGGACAAAATTGGACAAATCGGACAAAATTAGACAATTAGGACAAACTTGGACAATCTAGAGACAAGAATTAGAACGATTGAATACCAATTTGAACAAAAGGACACAAGCTAAAAAGCGAGATGTAGAAGCGCGATGCGAGGCTCGCGCTTAAAAAGGTATGACTTCAGCTGTGGTAGCCTCTTTTTTTAAGTTCTTATCCTTACTTCGTTTTAGAGTCCAACTATGGTGCCTGATACGGACGTGCTTTTCAACATGATACAAGAGGCAAAGATTCCAGTGCCCAAGCCAATTTATTCACTCAAGGAGAAAATCAAGAGAACGACTCAACTCTTGAAAGAACTCAAAGTTTTGAGCCAAGATTGTCAAGAACTAGAGAAAAATCAGGAAAAGGACCAACAATTATTCAGCCGACGAACCCTGCAAGTGGGAGCGGAAATCCAAGATGCCAGAGATTTGCTCTCCACCATTTGCCAAAACAGACTGCCTCTTCGACAGTGGCAATTCCTCTTTGACTCAAAGGAAGAAGTGGGTGAAAAACATCCAAAAAGTGATTCCATTACTTACTATTTCTGTTGCAGGATGGAGAGGAGGACCAGGTCAACAGTTGTCTAACGGGTTTTGACATGGACCCCAGTGTTCAGTTCTTGGGCATTGACTGGGAAAGAGTGTCCGGACGATGCTTCAGCCTCAGCATGCACGCCAACATTCTCGAATCCGTCCTCTTGGAAGACAGCAGCAGTAGTCGAGAGGAGGTTGACCTGGTGCTCATCAACAAGATGTTGAGAGATTTGGCTGCTATTGAGGCCGATGTCCTAAGTCATTCTGAGGCCGTGCTCAGAGGAAGGCTAAGCAAGAGCCAAAGACAACTCATCTTGGATGAACAGGTCAAATATGCATCAATAAGCTCATCAAGCAATCAGCAGCAGCAGGTATCCAAGAGCCGCAGCTTTCGGGACACTAGCGGGAAAAGCCGGCCCAGTCAGCGAGCCTACCGAAAAAATAAGACAACCCACTTGGATAAGTTGACAACGTCCATGTCAGCTCATACCATCAGGTGCTCCAACAGCAGTGACGAGGATGACCATCATCCAGTTCAAGTGCTAGACAAAAAGCCCACCGTGGTTTCCATCAGGCGAAAATCCTCCGCTGCTTCCTCCTCCACCTCTCAAGGGTTCATGCAAAATGTGACCTCAATGTTTAAAAACATTCGGTGATTTTCAATCAAGTCGCCGGTGACCCTTCTTTCTCCACCGGCGACCTATGAGCCCCCTCGAATCGTCTCCTTTCGAAGGCTTCCCGACGGCAACAACATTTTCCGACACCTTCGTCGGCAGAACACATCCCAACAGCTCATACCCCCTGACCAAGGTCTGCTTTTGCCGGGACTCATTTGATGATGATATGTAGTCGGATGAATATACACATATACTTACCTATATAGTACTATGCCCTTTCGGCAGTCAATAAAATCAGGCCATCAGATTTCCTGTGCAGATGCTGAAGGCACTTTTACATGGAGAATTAGAGTCATGATTGATCTTCTGCCAGCTGTCTTCTTTCAAATCCTTGGGGCAACATCAGCTTTCATGATGGATGAGAAAAACCTTGAAAGGTTCTTTTTCAAAAAATGTGCTGAAACAAGACAGAAAAGACTTTCTGTCTAGAAATGACACATTTAAAAACTACCATTTCCAATTATCTACCCAAGCAGAATTGGCGAATATGCAAAACAGATAGGTCTAGGTAACTTAGCGAGCGGTTATTTTTCACGTAGTGATTCAGCAAAGTAGCAATGCTTTTTTACGTCAACCAGTTGACTTTGACGTCACTGATTCTGCCAGTCCAACTATTTATGGGCTTGGTCGTATGTGTACTGTAAAGTGACTCGGTTCGGTGAAATGGCTCATTGTGGTTCATATTGGCTTGGTAACGGCGACAACGAGCATCAAAGTTTCAAATACTTCTTCTTTTAAAGTATAATTGCTGGCACATTCTGGTGAAAATTTCCGTTCAGGTGAATCTGTGAAAATTCAGTGCAGCATGCAGTAGCGCTAGTGCAAGCGCAAGCGCATCCGCTATGACGACAGACAGGGTGGTGTAACAAGACTTCCACTCACCCTTTACCTTAGAGATGAGGGAGGAGGACACCTCTTACACAGCACCAAGAAGCCATAGTCAAGATGGAGAAGGACCAGTCTAGATTACTCGTTCAATGGCATTCCGAGCCATGCAAAATCAACCAGTTGGGAAAAGAAACACTTCCGTGCCAAGAGATTAATCTACGGATAATTTGTATGAAGAAAAACCTGAAGACTCTACAAGAATTGACACATTTATGCTCCTCCTCTACCGTGAGGTAGGTCATTTTTTCGGGTCTTTTTAAGCTTGTATTGGTGCACTTTTACTGTTTCAGCGAGGAGGAAAAGGAAGCTTTCCAATTGATGATCGACACACTAGCAAGAGACATCAATAGCCTCTTTGACCTGATAGCTACTTTACGAGCAGGAGCAGCCCAAAGCGAGAGTTTACCTTCCAGGTAACAGCCATTTTATGGTGGTGATTGCACCTACCTACTACATTAATCTTTGACTATTTTGTTCCAGGGACATCAGTGTAGCCTTTTTTGGACTGGATTGGAACAACTGTTTCAAGCTATTGGACAAGTTCGCTCAGTGTATGGATGAGATGCGAAACGAGCCTACCTCTTCCCTCTGGACACTAGTCTTGCCTCAACACCTCCTCCATGACCTTCTCCAATTGGAAAATGACTTAGAGGCTCATCAAGAGGCTGTGCTGAAAGGCCGAACCAATCGAGAGGAGAAGGAACACATTAGGTAGTAAGCATGGTTGTTATAAATAGGTAGGAGCTGAAAATCCCTAAGCGGATCATCTCCATCCCTGATTTTGTCTGCTACTGTCGAAATTGATATTTGGGATAAAAATAGGCGGCTAAGAAGCTTCCGTTCCCTTAATTAAGCTTACAACATGAGCGAGTGCAACTCCTCTTTTGGCACGTCCACTCAATGGTGTCCTAGAGCCTGAAAATAGATCATATTCTTATTGGGAACTACGTTTCTGGCTCTATCTCTCAATCCCCCAGTTGCCACTCGCAGGCTTCAGGAAATTGTTCTTTGCCTAGGCATAAGAGGCCGGGCCGCAAAGGTCTTCTTCCTGCTCGCTTCTCGGCTCCTCAGTGGAAAAGAAGATTAAAGCTTAGAGAAGGAGCAGGGGAGAAAAAGACGACTTCTTATCTCTGCTAAAGATCGCTGCTCTTCGGTAGTAGTAACAGCAACAGAAAAACAGCTAGCTCACCCGATATTGTGACTCTTGATTAGAAAACGCTGCAGTCGTTTTCTCGGCTGCTAAAAGACCTAATAATCCAGTCAATCTACGACTAGCAATGCGGTAAAATGCGACGATCGTCGACCAGAAACAAAAAAAAAGTTGCACAAAGAAGTGGTAGTATGTACAACACACATTTATATTATGGTTGCTTAGAGCTATTTTGAGGGGAAAATTGGGCTCGTTACTGATAAAAGTGTCAGGTTGCGCATTATCTACTTATTTTGTTTTAGTAAGAGGTAGATAGTAAGAGGAGAAACCAATGAGTCCTAGAGTTAAAAAATGATTATTCTTTTTCTTTCTAGATCTGAGCAACGACGCATGAGTTTGCAGCCCATTCGTGCTCAATGCAAAGGCAATCGGCGATTTAGCCTCAATCAGGAGGCTTCTTCCTCTTCAAAGGGATTCTTCGCCGGCCTTATGAGTCTAGTCGTACGGAAACGAGGATCGGAACGCAAAGGACCCGAAATAGTCGAGATCTAAGAATAGCCTCAAGGAATTCACATTGTTCAATGTTCATACCAATTGTGTAGATATGCATTGTATAGAAATTTCAAAATATATTGATGCTTTCATTCTCAATCCCTTGGGAGAGCATAATAGGCATTGTGTCTTGGGGAACTTGGGGGATTGCAACTTTTTCCAAAATGACGTCACATACCTAAGTGACGTCACTGAAAAAGATGCTTTCTTTCTCTTTTTTGATACGAGAGAAAAAAGAAAGGCTCAAGGCCAACGAAGGTTGGTCCATCTGTCAGAAAAACATCATGTTTTTGGCTACAAATCAGATATGTCTATACTATTGTGTTTTTTGATGGGAACTGGTATGTAGTACATATAAATGTGTGTTAGTGTCTATATTCTAAAAACTTATGCTAAAAAAGAAGGTGAATAGTATCAAAAATAGTATAGTTTCAGAGAGAGAGAGAGACGAGCGTATGTATGTATGTGCGACTACCTTTTGTATCGATGCATCCTCTATTTCAATTTTCAAGCAGTCTGCCAAAATGTCTGGGAATATTTTAGGAACCGACCTCCCTTTCGTAAAACACACAAAAAAACCCAGTTTTCCTTTATATACTACTTTGCTATCTAATTCCGTGGGGGAAAGTTTTGCACGTTCTATGGGCAATGATGTGCGGAAAGTTTTTGACTTTCCAGGTTTTCCGTGAAATTGCGTTGGATAAAATATGGCCTGCGTGAGCTGTGTTAATGAGACTCACATTTTGTGTGCTGCGCCACTGCTGTTTCACTATTATCCTACACACTCCCAAGGGTACTGTTCCGGCAACAGAACAACTCATCAACGCCAGACTTTAAAAGTAACGTAAAAAAGTACAAAGCCATTCCCATATATCACTCACTTGCCATAAAAACCCCAAAGTTTCAAATACCATGTTTCATATTTGTAAATAATGGCTGTCTCAGAACCCAGAAGTTAGTTCTCTTCTCCTTCATTCCAGTTCTGCGAGGAGTGGTTCTACATAATAGGCTCTTCTTGTTAATGTAGTTGAAGCTAATTAGTGGATCTGAACCTTTCCTCAGATCGGCTATACGGGGACCAGTAATTAAGTCTGAAGGGCCTTTCGTGCCCAACCACTGATTGTTCTCCATCTAATGATGCCTATGTCTCCAGCCATTTTCCATCTACTTGAAGAACTTTCTGAAGGTTCCTGATAAGTTTTTTAAGCTGAAACTTCCAAAATAACTTGATAAAAAGTTGATTTATAAAGATTTACTTCACTTACCCGTGAGAATTTTTTTTTTTTTCTATAATATGAAATGCTGAATCTAATAAATGGTATTAGATATGAAGGTTGATAGTATGAAATGAAAATGTTGACTACAGAGTACAGACAGTATGAGTTATGGTAACATCCCCACCATACGATGCTTATAGGTTACAACAACGGTTATGAGATCGTTTACATAGGAATCCGGAGTCCTTAATACTAAACTCTGAAAATAATGACAAGAGGTGAAGCAGCAGAAAATAGATTCTTAGCTTTTAGATCTATTTAGGCATGATGTATTGGCACAATTTATCATTTAGTATCTACAATTATGTACAATCATCTACTTCTATTGCAGTATTACCTTGAGAAATAAGAGGATACGTAGGTACACATTAGGTGAGGAGGATAGAACATAGAAGGTAAATGAGAATTGAGATGCACTTGGTGCTAGGTTGCGTGCCAGAGTGAGAAACTTTGCGTCAATCATCATACTATTTTTGAGGCTTGTTTTTCATCGTTTGAGTGATTTCAAACCAATTTCCACCATGCAATAACCACAATTTTTCTCTTAGTGCAATGAAATAATGTTAGTTTTTTTTAGAAGAGACTTGGCTTTGTCATATTTAGTCATTTAACAGGTGTCCTTCGCAGGATTGACGAAAATTCGGTCTGTTTTAAGGCTAATGTTGTAAAAGGAAATAAAACTAACGATGGATTGAAAAAGTACAATTTTGGACAGAACGCATCGAAGTCATTTTTATTGATGTCACGAGCTTCCGCAAAAACTTATTATAAGCAATGGAATCTACTACGGGTAAAAGTAATTCATATCATTTAACTTTAGCATGTCTCATGGTTTTATTTTAGGTCAATCTACCAAAATTTGTAACGCCAAAGACTGTGAGAAGGTCTTCCCCAACAAGAAAGCTTATGAAATTCATTGGGATCAAGAACATGCCGAAATTTTGCTGAAAAAATGCCATTATTGTGATTTTGAAAATCGTAAAAGACTTACTGTGGAAGAACACATCTTTCAAAAGCATTCTTCAAAGCCTCGCTTGTATGCTTTAACTTGCCCCAAATGTGACGATTTTCGAGCAACAAATGAAGACTTGATTAAGATTCACCTGATTGAAAACTGCCCAGGAAAGAGATTGCAAGTGATGAATACCAGCCCAACCAAGCTTGTCATAAGCAAAAAGTCATTTGTATGTCATCTATGTCCGTTCAAAACTGAAAATTGCAAAGAACTGGGGCACCATTTAGTTCAGCATCATCTGAATTGTTGTTCGCATTGTGACTTAAAATCAGTCAGTAAAGACTTCATTGAGGATCATATTTCAGACAGCCATTCTGAATTGATTATTAAGAAGGTTGCCGTCGAAGTAACCCTTCAAAAAGTCAATCATGTTACAAACTCCACGTCGTCGTCTTCGTCCGGAAGTAAAAAGGATGACGATGACAAATCAAGATGCGAAAAAGAAAAGGAAAACTTTGATGTCGATTTACATCAGTATCCAAGTCGAAAAAGGAAGGCCAAACACTTGGGACTTCGAAATGAAAATGAAAGGAATGCATCATTGTTGACTTCAGCTAGGAAGAAAAAAAATAATCCTCTTGCAAAAGTCCACAAACGTCGTAGAACTGCATCCGAGCAGCAGACCACAAACGGCCAAAAGAGTCTTAGCGACGACAAAAAAGGGGACTCAAAGGAGAAGAAAGCCGAGACTGTTCCTGTTGTCATCCCCTTGTCACCCCGGTCACATCAGGAGCTTCGCAAACAGTTTCCCGAAGACTTTGAAGGAGTGACTGACCAACTCCTCAAAGAGCAAGAATTGTACCTTCCGTACTCTATCAAGCCTTTGATCCGAGGAAGGAGATGCCTGACATGCAATTATCTGGGACCTGTGAGATTTGATACAGTGCGGCATGTACTTTTGAGGCATCTACGAATTCACCTATTTGTTTGCAATCATTGCCCCAGTCAATATCACAAGCTAAGCGATCTGAAAAAGCATTTTTTTCAACTTCATTACAAGAAAATACCAGAGAATCCATCGACAGTTGAATTAACTGCCAGTCCAAATTCCAAAAAAGATGAATTAAATGCCAGCAGAAATTTGACCCTTCAATTTGAGAAGTCAACTGAAAACAGCAAGATTAACGTCCCTTTACAAAGTTCCCATTTGTCAACAAATTTCCCAAATGCATCAAATTGTCCAAAGGGAATTATTTCTTTGAAGCTTACAAATGGAGCAGAGGAATTACCTGCAGAAAGCAATCAGGCGAGAGATGAAAAAGATTCGACAGATTTTACACGTGATATTTTACCTGAGAAAGAAGAGGAGGAACCAAAAGAAGATATTTGTACGGTAGCATCATCGCCCAAGAAGAAAACAGTGATGAAAACGACGAGGAAGAGGGAAACTCGAGATCTGTATAAGCTGGTGATGAAACCAGTATTAAATGAAGACTTGGCAGAGACTTCATTTGAAAGACTGGTTCCACTCATCAAAAATTTTTATCATTGTGTTGTGTGCAAATGGAAATTCGAATTATTGGATGAGTTCACTAAACATAATCGTAATTGCCATCACGAAAAGCCTGCAGCAGAGGCTACCAAAGCCGACCACCAGCAAGACACCAACAAGAAATTTGTGCTTGGTGTGCTAATTAGTAGCAACAATACGCAATGTACCATCTGCAGGTAGTAATTTTGAAGTAGAGTTTGGAATTAATTTCTAATTGCTGTCTATCTCTTTAGCTTTCAGACTTCCAATTACCATCAGCTGGAAGAACATGTGGAAAATAGACACGTTGACCTGAAGGAAAATCGATGCCGAGCCTGCAATTGGCAGCATCAAGATTCAAGAGTACTCATCAATCACATCAAACTGAAGCACTTGATGTCAAATGCATCCCATTTATGTCAGCGATGCCACGTCACATTCTCTTCCAAGAGTGAACTGCAAATTCATGTACTTACCGAGCATGCCTTTAAATGCGCTCTGTGCAATTTCACTGCCAAATACGATGGGTTACTGGTTGCTCACGTCCAGGCCAATCATAAGGACAAGCACACTGATGAGGTAATTGTAGACTACAATTGTCTCAAATGCAATTTTAAAGGGAACGACGCAATGGAACTGAGTCGACATTTGCGTGACAATCACAGTGCTATTGAATGTCTTTATTGTGGTGAAATTAGAAGTTCCGCTTCTAGCACTTGGCGACACATCGATACAGTTCATCTGGATATTCGAAAATTCCCATGTCCTACCTGTAATCATCGTTTCACTTGTTCAAGAGACTTGAATAACCATCTGAAGGTTCACACAGCTACAGCTATCCCTATTGCTAAAGGCAAAAAAGTTGCCATAGAATAAAAAAATCTTACTTATGTTGAAACCTGAGTTTATTTCAATTGTTTCCTTTTTTAAAACATGGTTCTCGCCCATAGTATGTATATGTACTACATACGTCCTCCTCTTTATTCAGTCCTTGCCTTTTAATTTAGAAGATAAATGCAAAGTAAAAGGAGAGTGCCAAGAATTAACGAGCAATGACAATGCTGGGCTGAGTTAAACGATCTCACTTGTCTGTTGTTTGGTCTCGTTACAATTTCTGTTCTTGACATCATCCATTCAAATGCACTGAAAATATTTACATAATCATACAGATTGTAGACTTAAGTAAGATATGTACGTCAGTCTCTTACTTAAACGTAAGCGCATACGTAAGGTGTATTTTTACTATCTAGTAACAACGTAAGTACATACCTTCCTTTGTCTTGCTCTTTCAAAACAGGTCCAACCTTTTCTCTGATCAACCTATTATAGTTATTTAGCCAATCGATCTGTGCCTCACTCATCAATGAATAATCGATCAATTTAGGCTCAAAAGGAACCAGACATATGGGCTCGAAGCCCAAGAATGAGCCATAGTCTTTGCTGGAATATCTTAGCCGAGGTTTCTTGACGGACAGCAGAACAGTCTCCAAACGAACTCCACCCATGCCAGCCTCATAATAACCCGGTTCATCGCTGAAAGTATAACCTTGGCGCATAGGATGCTCTTCGGAGGAGTAAACGCGAACTTGTGTGGGTGATTCGTGGATAAATCCGTATGCACCAATGCCATGCCCAGTTCCATGCCGATAATTGAGCCCCACCTGGTACAAATTCCATCGAGCCAAAATATCTAAGCGAGTGTCGGGCGTACCGTCCAAAAATGTGGCACGAGCAAGATCAATGGATCCCATCAAAACTCTGGTGTAAACTTCTCTTTCAAAATCCGAGGGATCTCCATAATGGAATGTGCGTGTTACATCCGTAGTTCCGTCCAAATATTGACCACCTGCAACAGTAAGATTAAGGTAGCTGCGCTTCTTATCGGTAAGTAGGATTGTTTGCACTTGCCTGAATCAAGCAAGAAGAAAGCATCACGTCCAATTTTAGTGTTGGTTTTGTTATTAGGCTTGTAGTGAATGACAGCTCCATTAGGGCCATAAGCTGATATTGATGGAAATGATAGTCCTTTATTGAGTGCTTGCTGCCCCCGTAGTTTCTTGAGTTTCTCGGCAACTTTCAACTCATCCCAATCTTCCCTTTTCGCCATGCCGCGATCCAGAATATCTGCCATTTCTATCAAAGCGACTGCATCGCGGATGTTGGCGGATTTCATCCCACTGATTTCCACCTTTACGAGATGATGAAAAATAAGATGCAATGCATGAAGAAGTGCTCATAATAATATCCAACTTGTAAGTTGTTACACCACCTGATTCTTTTGCGCTTTCATTAACATGATTGGAGAAAGCTCGAGGACTTGTTTACTCTCGGGAATAAATCCGTAGATGGCATAGCTCGCTCCTCCAGAATAAGCGTACTTCTTTCCCATCAGCACTTTATTCCAACTATTCGAAAGGGATTCCAAGTCATCGTAAATGGATTCATAAGGTCTCAACTGAACGCATTGATCGTCTCCATCGACACACTTCTGAAAGATATTAGTGATACAGCTCGTCGCAATTGACGTTTTCCTGGTTTTCCTTTGCAACAACTAACTTGACTACGAAGATGCTCTTTGACATGAAAAGCTTGTTTCTCGGGAGGAAGATATAGTATGGCTTTCTTTTCATCTACAACAGCATAAGCCCTGAAGACAGGTGTATATGGAATGTCGTTTCCGCGCATGTTGAAGAGCCAAGCTACTTCGTCGAGAGCTGTAACTACCATGGCGTCGACTTTCATTTTGCCAAGTGCTTCTCGCAAATTGAATATTTTCTGCTCCCAAGGCAATCCTGGAAAAAAGTGGATGATAAGTAGAAAAGAGATTCAGCATCGTATACTTGAGCCATAAAAGTAACCTGCATATTTTACATCGTGGATTTCTAATGCATCCTTTGATCTTGAAGGCTGATCCATCCAGACCTCGTCGATAGGATTGGGAATGGTTCCAACCAAACTAAGATTTTTGTTAGACTGGCGGAAGAATTCCTTCCACTCCCGCCATGTCAAAGCTCCAGTTAGAGTAGGATCGGCGCCAATTTTGGCATTAGAGTCTCTATACGTAAATAGGAAAAAAAATAATAATCTGGATGAACCCAAACCAAACAACAAAACCTCAGACATCCAAAAAGCTTACAATTGCTCTAACAGCCAGTTAAACCAAGATGCATCATCGTCTTCGGTCGCTTTCATGAACAACCAATTACAGTCAAGTTGGTCTTCAGCTTGAAGAAAGTACCTATTTAGACAATATTTATAGTTTTCAAACATCAAATCATTAGTCCTTCAATCAATACCTTCCGTCGGTCCACATGGCGGCCTTGGTTTGCGTAACTACCGCAAATCCCGAAGATCCCGAAAATCCTCCTATCCATTGGCGTCTTGCGTCCGCTGGCGCAACGTACTCGCTTTGATGGGAATCGCCACTAGGGATCAGAAAGGCATCTAATTGCAGCTCTGACATTCTGCTACGCAACGCCGACAATCTTGACGTAGTGTTTACCCTGAAACAGTATTGGTATCCGTCATCAGTACATAGTTAGGTAGTTAGGTACATATCCCATGAAATAGCTCTTACCTCGTAGGGGGTATTTCCAACTTAACATTGCTGCTCCCGACGTCGCAGGCTTTTCTATCACTAATTGAAACGTCACGTTTTTTCCTACTTCTGCTTTCTGGGTTATGCCTATTCACTTTCACATAACCCGGGTCATTGAAGCCGACTTGTTCTTCTGTTCCACAAGACAGCACATGGGTCAAGGCATTAACCCATATGATACAAACTAACCACAGCCATCGCCGCTGCATCTTCTATGTAGCAATATCACTGGGCAACTGAAGTTCAAGGTCGGCAACCGCAAAGCAAATCAAATTCTTTTTGTCCAACTTCATAAAAGACAAAAGTATATGTACTGATATACCTGGCCTGGAATAGACGCGGGAACGGCATCTGTGCCTCACTGCATGGCTGCATGCTTCAACAGGCCCAATAATCTACGAATATATTACCCTATTTCCTTAACAAAATAGTATTGAGGATTATGAGGCTAGCTATTCGGTGTCACGAGTGTCACGCAGTTGAAGGATCCGCAGGTAGAATAGAACGCAGGCTGTCTGGCCAAAGGCTACTGGAGAGGTTACAAGATAATGATCAGCAGTAGCAGTAGTTGCCAAATTTTTTACATACAGCACCCGCCCATAGCTGATTACGTAACCTGAAAGATAGATGTACAAATAAAGTTAGAGATCCCTTTTACGTCGTCCGCTTGGAAACCTTTGTGCAATTTTGCATTCAGACTCTGAGTTTTCCCATTTATAGTATCCAATTACAATTGTAACGACTATTTCTATTTCGGAAGAAAAGCAGATTTGTCTCTGGAGCCCATTGCTCCGATCAATAGAGAGCTTAAAGGATCTCTACAACAAGATGATGCTATTGATGCTGCTGATGCCACTTAGGATGAAAAGCAGCTAGCCGACGAAGACGAGTGTTCGAGAAGAAGATGCTTGTCATAATATTGCCTTCTACTGCTGGCGAGTGGATGCTCATGTTATTACTCCTACTGGCGAGAAAAACAGACTCCCAAGATCTGATCGAGGTAAGTATGCATTTCATTTTAAAAGTCAATTTCATTTTGTTATTTACCCTTTGTTTTACCTAACTGGTGTAGGGCATTGCACCGTTGACCAATTTTCAATTTCTACCAAAAGGCATTTATCAAGGAGATCTCAAGTAAGACATCTTATTCCTTTTTTAGGAGCCAAAAATAGCTCACAAAAGAAAGGAGACTTTGATGTGTTTCTTCAATTTCCATGCTATCATCTTAATTGTTGTTGCAGGAGTCGATTACCTCATGGTAAAGGCTTTATGGTATATTATACCGATGACGCTGATGGTAGATACAATTACACTGGCTTGTGGGAGAAAGCCAAGCCTCACGGAGAAGGTAAGTAAATTAGACAAAACAAGAAAAATAGATCTATAAATTGGACCACCTATTCTTCTCAGGCACTACTATTTTTCGAAATGGGAATGTGCACACGGGCAGTTATCAAAATGGTTTGCCTCAAGGACGAGGTGTGATGAAGTAAGTAGTAAGCTTACGTAAGTAAGCGGCTCTCTTTAAATACTCTGCCAGGAAATAAATAATGTTTAGTTACAGAAATGGGAATGTTTTTGAAGGCTTTTATGACAAAGGAGTGCAAAAAGGTTCTGGTTCCATTAAATACGCCAACGGCACTCGACGAGATGGGGAATGGAAAGGTGGAAAACTTCACGGCTTTGCTTTTTTTCACTACAACGGCCCTGATTCTCCGACGGTAGAGCGCTGGAACAACGGACTCAAACTGGTCTCAAAGTCAAGTCTTGGACCCCAAGATAACAGGAAAGATGAAGGCCCCTTGGCGGCGGAAACGACGGGCATGATTACTAGAAAGTAAGCTTTTTTCGGAGTGAAATGGGTGAATCTAACTATATATTTCTCCGATCCAAACCACAAAGTTGTCACGAGTTTCTACCAACTGAAAACACTTTAATTCATTTTTATGCATAACAACTTCCAAGTCCTCTTGCTTGAAAACACTTCAAATGTATTTAAAAGGTACCTAAATAGGCTTTGACGAGAGTTACGGAGAAAATTATTTGTGGATGTTGTAGTGACCGTACGAGTTCGGCCGAACTTGTAACTTTGATGAGGTTCGGTCGAATCACAAAGTTCGATCAACCGAACCCAAAACGTACCCAATTCCTACATCATTTGAAATTGTTGTAAGTTGAGACGTCCGATAGAAAAGTGTCTTTTTATTTCTGAAAAGTTCGGTTCGAGTTGGGTTCGACGAAATCCAAAAGTTCAGGTTCGATCGATCACTATCTTTAGAATAAAAGTGATGCACTTCTTTTTCAGGAGTTTCTCCTCTCCCGGTGACCATAGACGATCCCTGTCTGTCAAATCTTTTCGTTTTCCGCCCGAAATCCTTGATAGAGGAGGAATCGGAGGAGATGAACATGCATTTCAAGTATCAAAAGATGATCTATCCCGAAGAAAACAGCTCTTTGAGTCGGTTCACTCTAGATGAAAATTGAGTTGGATTTGGAAAGCTAAGGAAAGAAAAAAAGGCTTTCATGAATAAATGACCACATTTGCTGGTGAACAGTCTCGACGTCTCTCTTCTATATATACTCACAATAGTACACGTATTTGGTATGTATTAGGAAAGCGCTGCTTGCTTGCCAGAAAGAGAGAGAGAAAAGCGATCTACAGGTTTTAGCGCCGAGAAAAGAGAAAGAGAGGGCCTCTCACCTCCTCCTCCTCCTCCTCGACACTTTTAGTTTAGTAAGTGTCTGTAGCCCGTTACCCAATGTCAGTTTCTTTCTGCTGCCTCCTCTAAAAAAGTGTAATCTAAACTTGAAATCAAAACTCGTTTGAAAGCCGCAACGACCTTCACTTGCTTTGCTTCTATTCTAAAAAAGAAAATACAATAGAGGATACAACTCTGCTCATTTTCAACAAGTAGTATTGACAAAGTAATTTGCCTGCTCATTTACCTCTTGGACATTACATACGTAGGGATCAATTATGGAGGAGTTAGAACAAGTAAGTGGAAAATACTTCTTTTTCTTTGTAAATATGAAACAGTAAAAGACGATTAATTTTATCATTCATTTCAGAGGCAGCTGCTGAATGTCTCAGAGGAGATGTTGAATACCACTGTGGTGGGCAGTGAACACCTTTGTCCCGGTCTCACCGATTGGGAAAATAAGTTCATTGCTTACCTTGGCTACTACGTGGAAGGCGTGCTCATTCTGGTGACCAGCATCATCGGGATCACCATCAATCTGGTTTCTTCCATTATCATTCTAACCAGGAGTGAGATGCGAAATTGCTTCAATATTTTGCTAGTAGCACTGGCTGGCTACGATACCTGGTACCTTATCGGAGCCATTCTGGAAGCTTGTCGAAAATACTTCCCGGCTTTGCGATCCGACAATGCCATCTATCTCTTTCCTTACTTTTTGTATCCGGCGCACCAGACATCGATTGCTGGGTCCATTTTTATGACGGTGGCAATTGCTTTTGAAAGATACGCAGCCGTTCACTACCCCTTGGACTACAATCAAGTAAGTCTCCTCAAAACCCTGATTTATCCGTTAGGACTTATAACAGCTATTCTTCGTAAGCATGTACCAAAAGTGCCAAAATGAATTATCCACAAAATTATTTTTGGCAAGACCATTTGATAGGTATCTTGAGATATAAAAAAGCCCCAAAGGGTTTTGGGCTGAGTGGCCCAGGGGCTGAGCTGTGGACGTTTGAAGACTGGGGTCCCTTATATTTATGTTAGGGTCAAATTTTTTTTGCTTTGGTCATTTTTTATATCGTAGGTGACCTCTAAAATTAGCTTTTGAAAGGTTTTACAAGCTGCATTCATTATCAGAAATCTCAAGAAAAGACACAAAAAGGCTCCAAGCCTCTTCATGAACAAATGCGATCTAATTGATCCTTGGCTTTTTCACTGATGTATCCCTTTGTGTAATTTTAGGCCATGAATGACAATCGGTTGATGAAGCGACGAATCTGCAAGTATTTGATTCCCGTTTCGCTGCTCTCTCTTGTAATCAACATTCCCAAGTTCTTTGAATCCAAGGTGGAATATACCAACAATACTTCTGTATTTTCGGGCTTCGATTACGATGATGATGTGGCAGCCATGAGTCTTTTAAATGGTACCAAGGGAAACGTAACTTCCAGGGTAAGATTCCTTTTTTGACCGCGGTCCTAGAAGTCGATAAGTTGGTTGACTTTCACTTTTGATTCATGTCAATAAATGTCGGGAAAAAGCTTTTTTGACTTCTAGGGCCGCGAGGCGAGGCCTAGAAAGCATACTCGCGGTCAGCACTGAAAATCATTTTCAGTCTTGTTTATTTAATACTTGAAAATGTATCATATTTCCAGAGTTTGGTACCTTACATTGGATTGTCTGACATGCGAACACATCCCATGTATAGCCTGTACAACAGTTGGAGCAGATTTGCTATCCTTGGAGTCACTCCATTTTGTCTTCTGGTTTTCTTCAATACCAAAATTTACAAGTAAGCAATTAAAAAAAAAGAAGCATGTCTTCTATGCGCCAAACTTTGAAGGCATGAAGATCAAAATGCCTAAAAAGACTTTTGAAAGTCTTTTTGAAAATGCCTACCAAACTTTGCGCTGGAGGTATTATACGAAAATTTGCTATGCAGGGACATCAAGGAGAGGAAAAGGCGACGTCAACTGAATGCTATTATACGGCCCTCCACCAAAAGTTTACGAGCAAAGGAAGACGGCGACCAGATAATACCCATGATCCAAATCAAAGTGACTGCGGAGGAGGATCCCAACATAAGGAGATCGGATAACGTGGTTCCTGAAATCAGAGTGGAAGAGCCTACCACCATCGTTGGAGGGGCTCCAAGTCTGTCCGAAGGAACTTCCTCAGGTAGTCAGCATTGTTTTTTTATGATCTAGAATTATTCACATACCTACCTGATTATTTACACAACAATACATAGTACAATGCAACACTAGATACAGAACAATTTTATACCTGTCCACCTTCGTAACCCTAAGTTGTGGACACAACTCACTCTATATGTATGTACATGCATAAGTAATAGTGGGTCACATTTTATGGATTCGTTGAGAAACCACTAAAGTTACATTTTTACTAGGACATTCGACCCGGTCTTTAAAGAAGACCAACTGTTCCATAAAGAAAGCTAGAAAGCAACACTGTTTTGAGAAGGAGGACAAATACCCTACTGCTACCACAGCAGGTAAAAGTCATCCTGTCCCGTGGGTATCGTTCTGGCACCGCACCCGTCATAATGAGAAAAGGGAACTAGAAATACCTGAGGTAGACAAGGAGGAATCTTTAGTTGAAACGCCTTCCGCCAGTGTGTCGCCGGCAACTCTAAATAAAGGGGGTCCTAGTTCCACTCAGAAAAGGCAGAAGAAAAAGGACATTAGAAGAAAAAATGAAGATTCACTGGCTGTCGTCTTCATGATTATAATCTTCATCTTCCTCATCTGTCATTCCCCACGAATCATACTGGATATTCACGAGCTGATGACCATCAAACAAAGCGAATACTGCAATGAGATCAATGAGTTCTCCTACAGTGCTTGGTCTGTCATCCTCCTCAGTGTTTCCCACTTCTTATTGGTCGTCAATTCGTCAGTCAACATGATAGTCTACTGTCTTCTGGGATCAAGATTCCGAAAAGAAATAAGGAAAATGTTTGACACCTTCAAATGTTGGATAAACCCACAAAATAACAACATCCCTTACTAAATTCGCGTTTCAAAAAATAAATCCATTGTACTACTTATATCCATGACTATCTAAAAAACGTCCAATGTACCTGCTACTGCTAACTGCAAAAATATTGTACTTGGCCTTCTTGGTAGGATCCTCCTTATGTTGTTCTTTAAAATTAAAGAAGCTTTATTTCCTACATTTCATGTCTAAGGATTCAAGCTTAAAATATAAAACAAGACTGAAAAGGCTTCCAGTCTAAAAGCGCGAGTATGAAGTATTTCAAAACTTATATGACTTTGAAATCTTCATTTGGAAAAATATATCATAGAATAGTTCAAATATATTTGGAATATTTCTAATATATTTGGAGTATTTCTATTATATTTGGAATATTTCTAATATATTTGGAATATTTCTAATTTCTAATATATTTGGAATATTTCAAAAATATTGGAATAGTTCCAACATATTTGGAATTGTTCCAATATATTTCTAAAATGGTCAAACTGAAAAAAAAAAAGAGATATAAAGAAGCTGCGATTCTCGCGCTTAAATCCCCCTCTTCTTTGGAGAAGTCAACAGTATAGAATCTACACAATATTTTTGACA
>LT727941.1:106471-190823 GCA_900157175.1 Oithona nana
GGGGGGGTGTTGCCGAGCGAAGCGAGGCTCCCGCCGGTAGGCCTCACAAGTAGCTGCCGAAGGCAGCGGATTGCGAGTTTCATATAAATGGAAAAATGCAAAACTAGTAAATCCAAAAAGTTGAAGTTTTGCGTTTGTCATTTTTGCTACTTTTGAGTTTTATGCTCAACCATATAACTTATAAGCTGTAACAAAATTCAATCATTTAGGTACTCGACATTTTGATATCCTTCAAATAACAGAGTGGTAGCAATTTTTTACGTTACTCAAAATCGGTCACCTTCGGCGGTTCTTGTAAGGACTTTGGCGAGGGCCTTGGTGAGTACAGAAGAAATCAACCTTCAAAATCAGTATGGTCACATTTTTTAAAGTTTTGTCCTGGACGATCTCTGAGGCCTCTGAGGTCTGAGGCCGCGCCCAGAACAATGCTAAGCATCGCACCCCACCGATCCAATATACTTATGTAATACAATACATAACTTCATAACAAGGTATATAAGGTATATATAAGGTATATGAGGACTATGCGGAGAGAGAAGGATTTCAAAAGGAAAAGTATATTGCATCGGTGGGGAAAAGGACAATTAAAGTAGAATTGTGACTTATATGAGTATAGCTGCAGCCTTTTTAGTGCAGTGAACAGCCTATGTAGTCTAATACAAGGTCTAATATCTAATACGCAAGCCAAGTTTCTATCTATCTACGCTATCTTGTACGTACAATGTACATATTTACTATTTAGTTGCACTGCACTGCACATGCATTAGGCATTAGCAGTGCTAACTGCTATGCTTATGCTATCCCCTGTGCTGCTGGCATATATAGTCGAAATCAAAATAAACTCACGCAACCTATCAAAACACGTTTTCGTTTACGCTTTGCAATTCACGTTTGACTGTCCTGTGATCTTGAGTCAAGATTCTTGACTCTTGTCTGAATGTTTGCCTTTTGGTAGCTACTCTGAAAAAAGTTAATGTACCAGGAAAATGTTTCGTACCTTAACTGCTGGCATTCGTTTTGACAAGGATAAATACCGTCAAGAGGCAGAAAAGTTTGGCCTGGTGAGAAAGCAAACCGAAAATGTTCAAGAAGAGGTGGCCAAAGCCATCAGCTTAGAAAATGATTTGATACCAGACTCGAATTTACCAACACCCGACGAATCAGACGAAGATAACAACGAACTTCAACTTTTAGGTAACAAATTAGATGAAGCTGAAATGTTATTTGTCCCAATACATTTTTCTTTTTTCTACAGGTCCAATTAAAGTGCGGGAAAAGAAAGCCAAAGGACAAAGAAAGGCTAAAAACAATCTGAAACAGCTTCATCAAGAAAAAGTAAACCAATTTCGGAATCTCCATCATATCCACGTCAAAGGCAGTGATATTCCAGACCCAATCGAATCATGGGATCGATTTCATGATTGCTATGGAGTTACTCAAGATGTTCTACAAATCCTGAAGGACTGTTATCCAACGCCAACTCCAGTTCAAATGCAAGCAGTGTCTCTCATGTTGGAACGAAGAGAAACTCTAGTTTGTGCTCCTACAGGATCAGGTAATGCACAACAATGACAACGTGAAAAGTTCATTAGTGAGATAGCATTTTTTTAAGTTAATGTTGCTCAGTTGATTAGGTTGATGTAATGCTTTTCATTATTTACAACATCTCTGGGTTTTTTGGTTTTTTTTGTACGACATTGAGGTTCTTTTCTTTTGCAACAGGTAAGACCATGGCATACCTGTTACCACTGATTCATCATCTGCGTGAGCCTCGCAATAAACGGGGATTCCGTGGTGTCATTGTTGCTCCAACCAGAGAACTGGCTTCACAAATCTTTCGAGAATGCCAAAAACTGTCAGAGCCACGAAAATTAAGACCGTTTATCATCGATAAAGCAGCTAAAAGCGCCAAGAAGATCAGCGGCCAAAAGTTGGACATTTTGATCACGACCCCAAATAGACTCGTCTACATGATTGATAGTCAGTCGGTCAGTCTCAAGAATGTGGAGTGGCTGATTGTTGATGAATCGGACAAACTATTTGAGACCACCGGTAAAGGAGAAAAATCCTTTCGAGACCAGTTGGCCATCATCCACAGGTACAAAGCATACCATAGTCACTGTTTCCTCACCTTATGAATGACAATTACTTTCTTGTTCTCCTCATTTAGAGCCTGCAGCGAAGGCGACATTCAAATGCGTCGAGCATTTTTTAGTGCCACTCTCGCCAACGACGTGGAAGAATGGTGCTCGTTAAATTTTGACAACCCAGCATCGGTGACCATAGGACAGAGAAATTCGGCCACTGACACAATTAAGCAGACATTGGTGTACACTGGCACCGAGAAAGGAAAACTTTTGGCTTTCCGGCAGTTAATTGAAGGTGGAAAGTTGAAGCCTCCAGTCTTGATTTTTGTACAAGAAAAAGACCGAGCCAAAGAGCTTTTTAGTGAACTGATCAAGGAAAAGATACACGTGGACGTCATTCACTCTGAAAGATCTCAGTTGCAAAGAGACAACACAGTGCGAGCCTTCAGAGCTGGACAAATCTGGGTCTTGATATGTACTGAACTGATGGGCAGAGGAATTGACTTCAAGGGAGTCAATTTAGTGGTCAATTATGATTTTCCTCCTTCCACCGTTAGTTACATCCACAGAATTGGACGTACTGGTCGTGCTGGAAGGCCAGGTCAAGCGGTAACCTTTTTCACGGACCAAGATAAAATTCTTTTGCCAAATATTGCCTCAATAGTGAAAAGGTCGGGCGGAGAGGTGCCAGAATACATGCTAAAGTTGAAGAAAGCCAGCCGCCAAGACAAAAGGAGGCTTGCAAACTCTGCAGTAGTGCGTGAGGCAATTACCAAGGAGTCTAGAATGAAGCAGAAGAGAAAGGGAAAAAGCATCCATGATGGTGTTACCCAAAGCGGCGGCGTCGCTGCTAAGAAGACTAAGAAGCATAAAAGTTTAAAAAATGCATGAGAAAATTGTAGAGGATTTTTTAATGTAGTAGTTCTACTTACTCTTCCATTCTATAAAAACTTTCTACATTAGTATCCTTCAGGCTCTCCATCTTGATAACTTTCTCTCTTTCTCTATTTTTTTCTAGAATTGTTATGAGCGCCAGTGGTGGTCGCAAAAGACCTCAGAAACACCAAAATACTACAGCTTGGAAGGCAGATAAATTCAAAAGTGATCCCAAAACTAAACAAGTGCAGTCTCTCACCATTGTGAATTGTTGTCCGCATTGTACAGGCGTTATAGAGTGGAAAATCAAGTAAGCTGTTTGAAAGACACACACATTGCATTGTATGACGTATGTCATTGTGTACAAAACTAAGTTTGATTTGATCGTTGCAGGTACGGCAAATACAAACCCTTGAGCCAACCTGGGCGGTGCGTCAAATGCAGTGAGAAGAGAGTGAGATTTGCATATCACGTCTTGTGTGAGGCTTGCGTTGAAGCCACAGGGCATTGTGCGAAGTGCAACAAGTCTGACGAAGTCGTGAATAAGCCTCAAGCTCCTGCATCGGAGGCTGCTAGGCTAGAAGAAGAGTACAAGAAGGAACTCAAAACGCTGCCGGAAAGAAAACGTCGAACTCTAATAAGAACGCTAAAGTCTCAAGAGAAGAGTAAGTTTCACTATATCTGCTGTCTGAGTGTTCTCATCAAGTTGTTCTTGAATTTGTTTTCGTAGCTCTTGAAGGAGGAGAAGATCAATCATCGGAGGCCTCCCTTACCAAAATACGTGGAGAGGCTTTAGAAAAACTCAAAGAACTCAAAGACAATTTAGGCTTGGAAGACGACTTTGAGGATCTGGACTTTGAATTCTCGTCGAACGAGTCGGAGGAGGAAAAATGAGTGATCTTGTTGCACCAGAACCAGAGCATTGTCCTGGTACACAGAGTCAGGATGCCGGGAAGGCTTCTGCTTGTGAAGGATGCCCTAATCAACAGATTTGCGCATCTGGAACTCCTCAAGCACCTGACCCTGACATTGAGTTGATTGCGGAAAAATTAAAAAATGTCAAGCACAAATTATTGATTTTATCTGGAAAGGGGGGTGTTGGCAAATCAACCCTGACAGCTATGTTAGCTAGAGCATTGGCGCTTGACACAGAAGTCAACGTTGGAGTTCTAGACATCGATTTGTGCGGCCCTTCGGCTCCGCGTATTTTTGGCGTCCTTAATGAGCAGGTTAGTTTAGAATGTCTCATTACTCTTAGGTCTGATATGCTAATTGGAAACTTATTGTCGTGTCATATCAGGTACACCAATCAGGGTCGGGTTGGAGCCCTGTCTACGTAGAAGACAATCTGGCTGTCATGTCCGCCGGATTTCTCCTCCCTTCAGAGGACTCAGCCCTGATTTGGAGAGGTCCTAAAAAGAATGGACTTATTAAACAACTTCTCCGGGATGTGGATTGGGATAATTTGGACTATCTGCTGGTCGACACTCCTCCTGGAACTTCGGATGAACACTTGTCTATAGTCCAGTATTTGTCCAATAACATAGACGGCGCAGTAATCATTACAACCCCACAAGAGGTGGCATTGTTAGACGTGCGCAAAGAAATTGATTTTTGTCGCAAAGTCAATTTACCCATTTTGGGCATAGTCGAGAATATGAGCTCTTTCAAGTGTGGAAAATGCAGCAAAAGCTCGATTATTTGGCCCGCATTAACAGGTGGTGCAGAAAAACTTGCTGAAGAGCTCAAAGTTCCACTGTTGGCCAAAGTTCCCATTGATCCGGAAATCGGAAAAGCCTGTGATGAGGGAGTTAATCCATTTTTGGATTCGGAGCACACCAAAAATACTGGCAGCAGCATTGGAAATTACCTTAAAATAGCTGAAGCTCTTCAAGCCAAATGCAAGTAGAGTACCGATTCCAAACCTTCAATAAAGCAGTATCTAAAAGTGGCCAGGCAGTGTAAACGCATTTATGTTCATTAAAAATTGATTGGAGTAAGAATTACAAATCGATCGCCGATATATTCCTTGTCCTTTTTCATTGCTTCTTTAGCTGCCTCCAAAGTAGCGAAATCAGCAATGGCTTCACCACTTGGCCGGTTTTCGCGGTTCTTCAAAAGACGAACACGATTTATATCAATGACTGGAGCAAACCAATCGATGATTTCAGGCACTCGTGTGCGAAATGGCAATCCACTCATTTTGACCGAGTAGGACTTATGCTCTTCGTCCAATCTAAAGGAAGAAAATAGGTTTTAAAGAATTCTTTTCAGCCTTTCACAAGGAAATTCCATTATGCCATTTTCATGTTACCTAGAGAGGACCACAAATCTGGAGCCCAAATGCTCTCTGTCCTTTTTGAGAGCTGCTTCCACGTTCTCTTTGTCTTCAAAGCTGGCGATGGCGTCTCCAGATGGCCTTCCATCCTTATTAAGGATAACTTTGACGGACAAACATTTTGCCTCTGGCAAAAAGAATTCCTTCATCTCCTTCTCTGTGGCTTTGAAGGGTAACCCAGACATTTTCAGGCTCAATTCGTTATCCAACTTGGAGTTGTTACTCGAAAAAGTAGCGGGTGCAGTATCCAATGTCAAATTTATGTACCTATCACAAATAGAGAAGAACTTGAAAAACAAATTAGATGGAGGATTCTATTTAGAACTGATTTTGACGATGACGTCTACTATCAAAGTAAATATTGGTCCCCCCTTTTAGAATTGTTGTAGTGACGACACACGTAGGTATATGGCCTCTCTCATTGAGATGCTTATTGCTTACCTTCCGTTCATATCCTGCTTATCTTTGGATAGTGATTTCTTAGCCTCTTCCTGGGAATTGAAGAATGCTGTGGCGTCTCCACTTTTCTTGCCTTGGTGATTTAGATGAATTTGAACATCAATGCACTCAGACTCGGCTTCTTTTAGCCACTGGGCCACAAAATATTCCGTAACTTTAAAGGGCAAACCGTACATTCGAACGCAAAACAATTCAACGTCGCCTTGACCTGGAAAAATAAGCCTACTTGGTAAGGTTGTACTTACTCGTTAAACTATTCAACTCTACCTTTGAAAAGGTCTTGCCTCTTCAGCTGCCATTTCAGTTCCTGCTCTGTAGCATCGATCATTTTCACATATCTATTGGAATTTCCAATAGTCTTTTCATCGCAAGCTTCCAGCACAGTCTTTGACTGGGACTTGTCTTTAAACTCCACATAAGCTTGCCCTGAGGCCAAACCTTGCCGATTAGAGATCATATGAACTTTTTCAGCATCCACTTCAGACAGTTCGGAAATCCAGTCATGAATCTCGGCTGATGTAATTTTGAATGGTAAGCCATTCAATTTCAAAATGCTGCTCATGCTGTACGGAGTTTTGTTTGCGAAACCAAGCACAACTCTGAAGGCTGAAGGCTGAATTCAAGTCAAAAATATTTTAGATTCACGTGCGTCCTCTCCTCTGATGACTGAGCTGACTCCGTGCTGCGGTGCTGCCTGCCGGGAGTAGTGTTTGTTTATAAAGAGGTTTCGCGATTCCACCGAATTTCCCGCACATCTCAGTTCTCAGTTTTGCATTGAAAACTAGAATCGCCATTTGGATTTTTGAGAAGTTTCTAAATTCACATTCAGATTCAATTCATAAAACTCTAGAAGAAAAAAAATTAAAAATGTGTGATATTTTTGAAAAAGCAGACATGCAAAACCTTTTCAAGGGAAAATCCATTCTATTCTTGGGAGACTCCATCATGTAATTTAGAACTGACGATAGTATTTGTTACAGCTTTTTTAACGATTCATTTTTATCATCATTAGGCGGAACATTTATAAAGATTTCATTTGGCTCTCTAGCCCAGATACTGTCCAGTCTTTCATCCCTCAAGTGCATATGTGGGTGAAATTGAACAAAAAGGTACATAAATTCTTCACTGTTTATAAAACTTCTTTCTTCGTTTCAGGCGCTCCAAGGGAGAAACGAAATTTTGCGGTGATAAGTATGGAGGACATGGGACAAAAATTATGACTGCTTTACTGACTTTTTAAGCGCGAGAGCACAGCAATCTCGCGCTTCTAAGGCTACCAAGCGAGAATTTTTTTTTTCTCAATTTATTGAAATTGTCTCAATTTGTTACACAAAAAGTCTTGTATCATTTAGTCAAATATCTCCCATTGAACAAAAATATCTCATTTAACAAAAATTTCCCATTTCACAAAATTTTCCCATTTTTCTAAAATTCTTCCAGCTTTCAAAATTGTCTCGTTTTTCAAAAATGTCTCATCTAAATAAGAAAAGTCTTGAAGTTTGTAAAAAGTCTTTTCAATTAAAAAAAGTCAAGTGGGGTATAAGTTAATTTTTTTGTAGAGAAACATATTCAACAAATTCAACCCTATCTCGCGCTTTTGGATTGAAAGACTTTTCAATCTTGTTTTTCATATTTTCTCCCGTAGACTTATCAACATGTCCGAAAAGACAATTGGTAGAGACTACGAAGAAGAAAGGGACTACTATGACAAAGATTTGGACTTGCAATACTCTTTCATCTTCATTACCAAGTGCTTCAGCACCCGCCTCAAAAGATTGCTCGATGAATACCCTCGACGCTTCGGATCTTATCCTGACATGATGGTTATCAATAGCGTAGGTGAAATTGAATAACAAATTACAGACGTTCTTCATGTTTCTTCGTTGTAGGCGTTGTGGGATATCAATCGATGGGGCCCCAATGGAATATCGCATTTCCGAGAAAACATTAAAGAGCTAATGGATCATTTGAAGTTCATTTTGAGGAACAGCTCACATACGCAAGTAGTTTGGATGACAACGCCACCCATCAGCGTTGAAATTCGAGGGGGATTTATGATCTCACAACTGGAGTTTCAAAAGCACAGCATGCGATTCAACGTGGCGGAGTGTAACCAATTTGCTTCACATTGCTGCGCCTCTTATGGTTTTGATGTGTAAGTAACAAGAAAGAGAAAGACAAACGACAATGATCACTATTTTAATTCACCTTTCCTTTTTAGGCTAGATATGCATTTCTATATGTTGACTCAAATTCACAGGCGAGCAATGGATGGAATTCATTGGAATCCTGATGCTGTTCGAATGCAAGTCAACACCATCATCACTCATTTCTGTCTTTCTAGAGAAATTGAATTGCCGAAAAACTGGATGAAAGGTAAAAATAGATAGATGACAACAATTCAACTTTACATGTGCCTAAACTAAATACAATTGATAGGTCAGCCCCCAAACAAGAGAAATTTGATGTTGGAGGACGCTCAAAAGATTGCTAATGTTGCATACGATGACCTCCAGCCACAGAAACGAATTCGCGAGGAAATGGAAAACGAAAAGCGGAGAAATGGCCGTTATTGACAGTTTGGAAGGGGGACGATAAGAAGAATTCAGATGGCCTACTCTTTCAGCAGGCGGCCTGCTATGTGTAACCTATAGACTGTCGAGAATAGTTTGAAGATTAAAAAGCACTATCCACAGAATTGCTTACTCTCTCTCCTCTAGTTTTCCTAGTCCGCGCGCTTGAACTTGATGTTTTCTGATGATGCTTTTCACTTTGCTTCGGAATCGGGGGAAAACTTTATCTACATGATGTGGCGCCAGAGAGGCCATGACAAGTCGTTTAAAAGGGGAGGCCAAATTAAACTTTCATAACAGTCGGTATCTGCCATCCCCTGCGAAAAGATGAGCGGCGCCGAGGACGGATTTGTACTTTTATTTTTACTTTCTTTACCTAAGTAATTGATCACCAATCTCCCACTCACAGTATTTATTTTTTCTCCTTAGCTTTGGGATTGGGATAATGATTCCATTCCTCTTGAGTCTTTAGGATTAGGACCTCCGAAATTCGTTTTACCCGGAGATAAACATAGTGTGAACGAAGGTTGATCCTATCTATCTAAACATGAGTAAAAACAATTGCTTTTTAAACCACTACTTTGTCCAACTCAGGAGAAACTGCGTATGTGGCCTTCAATGTGGAAGGTAATCCACCTCCTCAAGTAACATGGAACAAAGGCTTCAAGGATTTGAAAGTGGAGCCAAGATACAAGGTACTTTGGTCCTGCTTGATGAGTATCCAAGCATTCGTGATGGTCACGTTGGTTTCTTTCTTACCCTTTATCACTTTCAGATGTGGACTAAAGGTGGGTTGGACGGAGAAAACCTAGTCATCTTGGGTATTAACCAATGTCGATCAGAGGAAGAAGGGGTAAGCTCTCTTTTTATAACAAAAGTGATGAACATACCTAGCTTCAATTTACAGGATTACAAATGCATCCTCAAAAATGATTGCGGTGAAGATACTTTTGAATTCAAGTTGTTTGTCACTGTTGAAGGTGGAATGGATTTTCGAGCTATGTTACTCAAAAAGAAAAAGCCCGCCAAAAAAGTAGTCGTTTTGGAATATGAGTGGCTTGAAACACCGGTTGATGTGACAGTACAAGAAGGAAAAGCTGAACAAATAACTTTTTCCGCGAGGCTGTCAGAAAAAGACAAGAAAGGAAAATGGTTCTTGCGCAACGAGGAAACCTTGAAAAGTAACCTGGCTTTGGAACACGGAGTGGTACCATTATGTGCTGTCTAAAATAAACATAATTACTACAATCAACTCTTGCACTTGCAGGAAATCAACAATGACGATTCCCATTATGAATTCTTCCAAGAGGGAGATTGTTACACATTGGTTTGCAAAAGCCCCCAAAAGGCACACTCAGGCCGTTACACATTAGTTGTCAAGCTTGAAAAAGATTCGAAATTCACCAGCGCCTACCTGGATGTTGAAGGTTGGTACTGAAAAATGTAGAAAAAGAACCCCGACGACCGATTGATGAAAATTTTCCTAGATTCAGATCCGGAATATTACTTTTTGGAAAAACTGCAGGAAAGTACTGAAGGATTTACTAACAGACCTGTCACTTTGCATTGTCGAGTCAATGCCAAGGGTGCCAATGTGAAATGGTTTAAAGGTGGCCAGCCTGTCAATGTAAGTTTATCGTTTCTTGTTCTACTTGGCCTTTTTTAAATCAGGAAACCCTTTTGTCCCCTTTTTAGCTGAAAAATGGAAGATACGAAAAGAAGGATGGTGACTGTGATTTTGAGCTGATTATTTTCCAATGTACAATTGAAGATTCGAGCTTATATACCTCTCAAATTATGGATTTTGTCAAAGTTGGTGAAGAACCGGATTCCTCCACGATATTGAAAATCAAAGGTTTGTTTTTTACCATCCATCCATAAAAGACGAAAAAAAAATATGTTTCATTTCCACATTTAGAATATCCCCATACTTTCACTTCGGAACTCATGGGGCAAGATGTAGTGGAAAATGACAATTGTGAGTTTGAAATAGACGTCGAAGCCGATGATGCTGACGTTACATGGTACCTAAATGGCCAGCCCATCGACCTTAACAGTGGCAGGTTTGAGATCATCAAGATCGGCAAAAAACGCAAATTGGTCCTCAAATGTGCATCATTAGCCGATTCTGGAGACATAACTGTCAAGACCAACACGGAACAATCTTCTTGTCAGCTGAATGTTCAGTGTGAAAACGACATCATTCTTGGCTTACCACCTAGACTCGATCCGGTCGAGAGAGAAGAGCTAAATGTCAAAGTTCAAGTGCGAGATCCAAAAGCTCCCATTTACTTGTACCTCAACGATGAACTGATCAATGACAACGATGACCACAGACTGACGAAAATAAATCTGGAGAATGGATGCCATGATATATATCTCAAAGATATCCAGTTGACTGACTTGAAAATTGAATTCAAAACTCCGAGCCATCGAGGAAACAAAGTACTTTCATCAGTCTGCCAGTTAAATGTCATCAAGGGAGAAGAAATACCCCAGCTGGGAGACTGCCCACCGGTTATTGGCATAGCTGATCAGGAATGTAAATTCGGATTGCCATACACTCTAGAGGGCCAACCCCAGTCCCTTTTAGAGGTTTGTGTCATCAAAGATGGAAAAGAACTCATACTTGGCAAGTACCTCTAAATGGGTTGATCAACGAATAATTAATCACTCTCAATTTTTAGGAAAAGATATTGACTTGAAGATGGATGATGATCAAATCAAGCTAGAGGTGATCAATCCAAGCCGAGACAAGTCGGGTGTATACACCGTGGTGTTACGAAATGCCCAAGGAGAGGTTCGGAAAGACATCACTGTCAACATCTTAGGTATGTGCTTGTAAGATGACCTGCTACAACTTCTTAACTAAAAATAGTGGCTACTTTAAAAATATAGACAAGCCAACGCCTCCGAGGAATGTGAAAGTAAATGATATACGGAGAGATTGTTGTCACCTTCATTGGGAACCTCCTTTGGACGATGGAGGAAGTGCCATCACAAGGTACGTTATTGAGGCCATTGATTTGTCAATGCCCGAGTCCAGTTGGAACATTGTCGGTGAGACGTTTCATCCACAAGACCGCGACTTTCCCTGTACGAATTTGGATGAAGGACATCGTTACAAATTTCGAGTCAAAGCTGTCAATCACCTCGGCCTCAGTCAACCTTGCACTTTGGCCGGCGATGGAATTCTTATGCGTGACCCGTGGGGTAAGCGTACAGATTTTAAGCGTAAATTCTTTGGTCACCTCGGATTGCTCCTTTTTTCAGATCCTCCTTGCCCTCCTGGAAGACCTGAAACTTTAGATTGGTGTCCGTCTTCATGCGATCTGTGTTGGATGCCTCCTGATTTTGACGGGGGAGCACCAATAACCCACTATCAGGTTGAATTCCTTGAAAAAGAGCTGAGCTGTTGGAATGCATCAGGCGTCAAGATCAGAGTCGAAGATCTAAGGTTTTCCCAAGGAGGACAAATCTATGCTACTTGTCCCGGCTTAACCGAAGGCTTTACTTACAAATTCCGGGTTAAAGCATGTAATAAGGCAGGTCTATCCAAACCTTCGCCCGCGTCTGAGCCATTCATTACCGCAATAAATCGCAATGTGGAACCATACTTTCATCAACCTGGTATGCATGACATTGAAGTCAAAAGAGGTAATAATGATTCATTTTTTGTCTGTTGCATTGCATTATTCACCTCCTTTTTTTCTTCATTGCAGGCAAAACCTTTGGATACGATCTTGTCTTCAGTGGTGAACCGGCCCCCCTGGTAAAGTGGTACCGAAGAGATCAATTGCTACTTGGGAATGAAGATTTTTTGCAGATTTCCCAAACTCGACGGAACAAAGCATACAACGAGATCAACACTTGCCTGCGAATCGATCAAAGTGATCGAACTCGAGACACAGGCCAATACAAGATTGTCTTGGAAAGCCAAAGCGGAATTTGTCAGGCGTCAGGCTTTGTCAACGTTCTGGATGTACCCGGACCCCCGATGTGTTTTGTGGTCAAACAAATTTTTCCTGATAAAGTCACATTTTCTTGGAATAAACCCTACGATGATGGAGGACGTCCCATCAAGCATTACCAGATCCGGATGATGGATTTTGAAACTGGAGAGTGGCATATAGTGGGAGATGTAAAGAATATTTAATTTGACTAAATCAGCTTTGCACGCACGTAAATCTTTTGCAATGTACATATACTGTCCACAATAAGATGGATTGGGATTTAGCGCAAATGTGAACAAATTGTTTCACGACAATTACACGGCAACAATTTTTCAATCTTGAAACAGAAATTGCATATTTATGGCCATCGTTATAAAACTAGTCTGTATTTTCTTTTATTTGTCAGTACAATGATTTGCAAGGAACTGTAACCGGATTGAAGCCTGGAAGATGTTACGAGTTTGAGATAGTGTCTATCAACCAAGAGGGTGAATCATGGCCTACCAAAATAACTGACCCTGTTATCACATCTGAGAACACCAGTCGACCTAGTCCTCCCTTAAATGTCGAGGTGGCTGAGGTGAGAAAAACCTCGATGCTACTCAAATGGAGCCAACCGTTGTCGGATGGAAATTCTCCCATCATCTCGTACATCATTGAAAAGAAAGAAACAGACAATGGAACTTGGTCGATGGCAGTGCAATGTTCCGCCCAAGATTCCGTTCAAGCTGATGCCTTCCAGCTTGAGCATTCAGTGCCCAACTTGATTAGGGGTAGAACGTATCAGTTCCGTATTTCGGCCCTCAACGCTCGAGGAATTTCCGAACCCAGTGCTTCTTCAAATCCACAACTATGCGAAGCGCCATATCGTAAGAATACTTGAAATATTTTCCTCCTAGCCTCATAACGCTAACTATTATTAGGAGCACCCATGATAGATCAGGGTCAAGGCGGATCCAAGATTGTAAGAGCAAATCGAAAGGTGGAGTGGAAAATCGTCATCAGTGGCTACCCGCGGCCTCAAGTCACTTGGAGCAAAGGTGATGACCCGGAATGTTTTTCACTTCTCTCCGGGGGCAGCAACGGTGTTCGTATTTATGAGGAAGAGCTGCTGCATTTGGACGTCGCAAATGCCGTCCTTAGCATTGGCAAATGCAAGGTGAGATACTTGAGAGGAGTGTAGCCGAGGATTAAGAGTAGAATTATGAGGCACTATGACACTAGCTCTAATTTGTGGCTTGCTTATAGAAAGCCGATGCTGGCCACTACAAATTAACAGTGAAGAATGAATTGGGATGTGACAGTTTGAGCATCGACCTTATTGTGCTGGACGATTTGGAGAACTGCGAATGCAGCATGTTTAAGCGAGCGGATCTTAATTGCCCGTGCAAACATAGGTAAGCCAGTTTACAATTTGCAAATTAGGAATGATGGCCAATAATGCCGTGTGCCAAACGAAGCAACAAAAAGATTCGCCGCTTCTTCTTACATAGGATCGACGAATTCAACGCCAAGAAACTTCTAATGCAAGAAATGATGGTGGTGATGGAGAACGACAATAACAAGCAATGGATTTAAACTTTTTCGGAGTGTGCTTTATTTACAAAAACCCTCTCTCAAACTTATTTTTTTTTGTATTTCTGGGCCTGTATTTTTTTGTGTGTTTTTTTTCGGTTTTTGTCTTCTGTCCGTTTGTATGTTTTTGTTGAATAATCATGATAGCAATTCTCGAGCAAACAGCAGTAGATTCTTCAGATTTTTTTAAAATCTCATCAGTAACGAGCATGCATGCCTCACTTTGGAATAATTTGACATCATGGCGAAGGGAGGGTATAGGGGATGATAAAAGGGTCTAGTAGTAGGGATTTTGCATAGCGTTTTTTCATCAAAAAAAGTGGGAAATCATGCATATAGAAGTCCTCCATACTTGCGCGCACACATACTTCTACAAAAAAGAAAAAAATGATATCCTAGATGGGGGAATTATGGAGATGTCTTCATGCTAACACGAGGTGAGCCCTGGTACAGTATATGAAATGGACGTGGTGTCATATAGAGCTGGAGCTATCACAGAATCCTCCGCGCCGCGCCTTTTCTTCAACGTTGAAAAAAGTAGTAGTCATCTTCGGTCATCTTCAATAGAAGCCATCAGACAACTGCATATCTATCATCCTTTTGAGAGCCTCGTCCGGACTAAAATGTACAAGGAAATAACCGAGAATTAGGTATGCTGCATCAATATGGAAGGTTGAATTGCTTTTAGTAATAAGTGAATTAGTGCAAATTCAGTCTCACGCAAGTAGAAGTGATGTAATACTGCGCTACTTATGATGTACGATACTAACAGTTTACCACTTTCTAATAAAGTCTATGGCTGAATGAAGAGCGTCTTGATGAGGAAGAAGAGGAAAAGTTTCTAACATTGAAGGGTGATCGATTAGTGGTGCTGTAGGTTCTTTGTCGAAGCCCTTGGACGACATTATGAGAGTTGACCGAAGAAGGCTCCATACTTGTCGCTCGGGACGAGCGGCGGTGCAGGGGGACAGCAGCAGCAGTAGGGCTATTGGACGTCGAAGAGCAGAAGGAAGTAGTCAACGCTTTGACTACAACATGTTCCTCCTCCAACAGCGGGGCAAGAATGTGTTGCCTGTCACAATGGCATTTTTATGTACATTTGCACACACACACACATAAGGAGAGTATTACAAGTGCTAGTCGGCACAGCAGCTGCATCGTCGCCGTCTTAGTCGTGTGCGAAAAAAAAGGCAGCAAAAATATAGCTCATTTTCTTTTTGCCTTTCAGGCAATTTTCTCTTTGAAAAAGCTATGTCCGTGCCGCCCTCCGCCGCCGCTTCTGTCGTTACTATTTGGACGGAGGACAGAGGACACACAGATTGAAAATCACGTGTGGGCAATATTGTCAGCCTGATGAGCACTTAGTAGGCTACTTACCCTGTATAGGAAATAGCGCATGAGCACTGTTTGTCTAGTTTCAGGAACAGGAAACAATCGCATTCGGGCAGAGTATCGAGGACGATGAGGTCAAGATCGACCTTCTCGCTACCGTTGCGATTAGTGGCAGTAAGACTGTAGGTTCCTGCGTCGGAGTTCTTGGCATGGTGAATCACCAGAGTGGTAACGGATCCGCCTTGATATTCCTCTCGCTGAACGGTGAACTCTTCATTCGACGATAATTCTCCAAGGTGGGGATGAGTCCAGGTGAATTCCGGAGGAGGTTCTAGTATGACAACGTAAAAGTTGTACAACTGGATATTTGCAAACTAATACACAACTTACCTCCTCTGCATTTGATTTGCCATATCGCTGTCCGATTTGTTTTGACTGTTTTGGATCCAGCTTGTCCTTTATCAATGGAAGGCGAAACTGAAAACGACAAGAAAATATGGGAAAATTATGCTAAGAATGTTCTAATTAGCCTTCTTACGGTTTTTGTGTCTGCATAGATGTGGCCTGGTGTGGGGTGAAGGATCTGATTCTCCGGCCTTGTTGACAGCAATAACACGGAACTGATACCACTTGCCCTCGCTCAGACCTGGAACGCGAGCTTCCAGTTCCTCGATGGTGGCGGTGCAATTGTCGTCATCGGTGATCAGTGCGTCGAACCAACCGCCGAATTTGTCTTTCTTTTGAATAATGTAGTGACTAATGGGTCTTCCACCAGTGTCTTTGGGTTTGGTCCAACGTAAAGTCACGGACTTATTATCAAAGTCCACAATTTTGGGCTCACCAGGAGCAGAGGGTGGTCCTGAGTAGCAGAAGAGCAGTGAAGAAGAGCAAACAAGGAGAATAAGGATATTATTTCTTACTGTATGGGTTTTCTGCCAGAATGGGATCGGTGGTCAAGAGTGGCTCGGATTGTCCTTCTTTATTGATAGCAGATACCTCAAACTGATAGAGATGTCCAGGCTTGAGACCCTTGGCCGTCGCGTTGCAAGATGTGCTCTGCAGTAAAAATGTTTATGAGGCCACAAATAAGCAGTTTAATCACAATGTGTTTTTTTCGAGATTTACCGTGCAGGCGGTGGCCCATTCTCCGGAATCAATGTCCATGTAACGAACTAAGTATCCGGTGATGGGGGTGCCGCCGTCATCTAGGGGCGGATCCCATGAAAGCTTGACGTGCTCTGCTCGGACTTCATCGGGATTCAGGTTGCGTGGTTTGAGAGGCACGTCAAGCACGTTGACGTAGCCAGAGGCTTCGAAAGTGCCGGCCTCACATGTCAGTCGGATCGTGTACAAGCCAGTGTCGCGGTCACGGTCAGCCTACATTGTACAAATGCTTAACTGTTACGTCACTACTAAGCTTTCAGACTACTTTCAAATACTACTACTCTACTAAATGTAGTCACCTTGGGAATGCTGATAACAGTATTGCGCTCCGTATAGACACTGTTCTTGCAGTACAGTTCTATGGAGGTGGCTTCATCGTTGGCCAAAGTTCGGCCTTCGCGAATCCATTCGACCGAGGGAGCAGGTTCGCCGCCAAACCACAAATCGTAGCGAATGGGGCGGCCTTTCTTGAGGGTGATGTCATGCATTCCGTCGCCGATTAAGTGTGGGGGAACTGCATAGAAATACTAGAGCGTAATATTCAGTTGGAGGAGGAGAAAAGGTACTTACGGAATCGCGTTTTGGCTATCATGGGCAGTGAAGGAGGGCTGGGTTTGCTGGGACCGCCTTTGTTGACGGCTCGTACCCTGAATTGATACTCGCAGCCTTCAACGAGGCCGTCTTGTTTGCCCTTGATGAGATTTCCCATTTGCCCAACTTCTTGTACCGTTAGAGTTTTTCCTTCCACCCATTGTCCCATATTCTTTTCCTTCATTTCAATGACGTAATGTGTAATGGGTGCGCCGCCGTCCCATTCCGGTGGAGCCCAAGTTAATTCGGCAAAGTCTGGTCCCCAATCAATACATTTGGGCTGTCCACATGGATCGGGTTCGTCCCAAGGATCTTTGGCTACAATGTCCGGCCCAGTCATTTCCGTTGGTTCTGAAGGTCCAATTTTATTGGCGGCACGGACTCTAAATCGGTACCTATGCATAGGAATCAAATGTTCGACCTTTATTTGCCTCTCCTTGCCTGAAGGCGATTGAGCACACTCGGTCCAATTGCCATTGCCGGTGGTGTTGTCCAATTGTTCCACAATGTATTTTTTGATTTCGGTACCTCCGTCATCCTTGGGTGGGCTCCAGTGGACAATGCAATTGTCTTGGTACACATTGTCGACAAAGACGGAGAGAGGAGGGGTGGGAACATCCATGATGTTGACATTGATCAATTTCTCGTCCTGACCTTGAGCATTCTTCATGATGACTTTGTAGACGCCGGACTTTTCACGTTTGGGATTGATCACATCAAGCTGAACACGGTCACCGTGGACTGTCAATTGGATATCCCGACCAATCTTGAGGATCTGGCCATCTTTCTCCACAAAAATTTCCATGTCAGACTGTCGTTCACCCTCCACTGTGTATGGGATGGTCATGCCACATTGCTTCTTAGCCACTCCTGTCACGGGATTGGGGACCACATCGCCAATCTTGGGGGCGTCCTCGCCCTTGATGACAGTAAAGGCCGACTTGGACTCAAGGATTTCGTCACCGCGGTTGGAGGGTGTTTGGCAACTGACTGTGCCCATGTCTCCCATTTTGGCATGATTGATGATAAGCTGGTGCTTGCCTTCGCCCAAATCTTTGGTTTTAATACGTCCATCGGATGTATCCACCGGTTCACCGTTGACAAGGAACTCCACTGGGGCATTGATGTCCTTGACCTGGACGTTGAAAATGATTTGTTCGCGTTCTATGCATTGCTTGAATTCGCGCATTCCCTTGACGAACTGGTTGTTGACTTTGACATTCAAAGGTGCCGTGCTCTCGTCGGCGTTAGTCTTGGCCGTGATCGCACCCGCATCTTCCATTTTAACCCCATTGATGACCAATTTACGTTTTTTGCCTTCTTTGACAATGACCACTCTCTTGCCGTCAGGAACGATTTCCACACCGTCTTTAAACCATTTGACTTCGGCATCATCGTCCTCCACTTCGATCTTGAACTCGCACTTGTCATCTTCAACGCAATCCTTGCCTGTCAATCCGTTGGTGAATTTGTGAGGGAACTCTCCTACGCTCAGGTCACAAGTACACTCGCTGTCACCCTCCTTGCCAAATTCTTCGATTTTGCAAGTATAACGGCCGGCATCTTCCAGCTCACACTCACGGATGGTCAAACTGCGCTCACCGTGGTCATCTGCCTCAATGAGGAAATGTGCATCAGAGGGTTTGATTTCTTTGCCATCTTTGAACCACTTGACACGGGCATTGGGATCGTCAACCTTGCAGCGCATTTTGACCTTCTTTTTGGTCACACCGTGTTTCTTGATTTCCATTTTCTTATCAAATCCATACTCTGGATCCGGAGCTGAAAATGGAAACTTGATAAGAATCTCCTGATTGGGTTCGAAATTTTTAATGTCACTACTTACGCTCAACCTCTAAGTAGACTTTGCAGGTCAGGTCATTACACTCACGCACAACGCAAGTGTATCTTCCAGTGTCAGCTACCTCTGGGTTTTTGATAATGAGAGTGAAAAGGTCCTCGTCTACCACAAAGGCAAATTTCTTGCCTTTGTAGCATTCCTAGAAAAAGATGAGGAGTCAGTTGTCTTATCAGGTCTCTGTTGAAGCCCAAGAGCTGGAGAAGAACGTAAATGTCAAGCAGCTGCATCATCTGCTCTCACATGCATTTCATCGGTAGCAGAAGAAGTAGTTTTATTTTATTTTTTATATAAAGAAACAGAGTACATAATAGCTTTAACTGTATAACTCGTTTGGTTTTTATATACGTGCTGCAAAAAAGAAGGAATTTTATTTCTTAAAAAAGTGTCTCGGTTATTAGAAAGTTTCTTTCACATGTTAAAGCCAAATTACATACAAATATTATCTTTTTGGCAACAGCAGCGGCGTGCATATGCATACTATATTGAATACTCTTTTTTAAAAAATCGCATTATCATCATAACCTTTTAAATCGAGCTCATCCAATGGCAAAAAATGAAATAGAATACAGGAAAAGAATTTTTTCAAATAAGAAGAAGAAGAAGGGGAAAAAAAGACACAAAAAACCCTTTGGCGGCCAACATTCTTGATTTCTTTTCTCATCCAAATAATACTTACGAGACCGTGTTCTAATGCAGTTCGAGATCTTTGCGTTTCCTTCGGGGGAATATTTAGTGTCAATAAGGGTGTCAAAAAAAGGGGGAAAGAGAGCTAAAGGAGTGTGTTAAAATCGACGATAACGAGTAGGATAATAATGGACTCCGACAAGGAAGAAGGGTGAAAAAAAATGTTCTGTTTTTTTCTAAATGAAAGGTACAAAATTTTTAGCTGCTGATCTTACCTGATTTCTCATGTACCATTTGGCCTTTTTACCCTTGTGTGACAGCTTGGCAGAGAAAGTGACTTCGTCCAGCGATCCTTGCTTGATTTTCTTGTCCACAGGCTCTTCAATCCATTCGAATTTTTCCTGCAAATTATGAGACACTGTTAGGGAATACTTGAGAACGAAGAAGCCAAAAACGAGGTAATTCAATGGGTCATGGCTGTCTTTTTGGAGAGATTTACACACAACTTGACTTTGACAAGAAAGGAAAAAACTCAGTTAAAATACGAGCCTCAAAGTCTCATTTGGGCTTGATTATTCTACGACATTTAAAACCTGATTTAGCTCTGAATAGCTCATAGTGTGCTGCTGCGACTAGCCAAGCGATGCAGTCGCGCATAGCAGCAGCAACATTTCAACATGCACAACAACACTCTGAAAAGAATAAGATATCGTTGAGAAATAACACGGCAGAAACATCAGGAGGAGAACGAGTAGGCAGTAGCATTTTAATGGGTGGCCGCCGCCACCGGTATGGTGATGAAGGCCGTCGAAGGCCAGCAGCCAACAGCAAGCAACATCTGCTTCTGATGCAGTAGCAAAATTATCGGACGAAAATGGGAATCAAGTGTTCTGTTCCCAGCTCTTTTGCTCTTGCCCGCCATAAATGTGATTACGACTACTATTTTTATGGGGCTTTAAAAAAAAAGCATGCGAGAAGAAGTATCTTCCTTTTTTTTCTTTCCTGGCATTTTTTTAAAGGACGAAGTATATATACAGCTCATTTAAAAGCCATCTTTCTTTAAGACAAACCTAATACCGGTATACAGGGTGTCCTCAACAAGCTTTAGATGGGGAGCTTTTAGTCAAAGTTTCAAACCGCGTCAATTTAGAAATTTGAAATTGTTTGTCAAAAAAAAATTTGTCAAATAGAATGGACCTTTGCACTGCTTAGCTAGAATGTAAACAAACTTTCACGATTTTTCGCCTTTTTATGCTAAATTCCTGTCCAAAACTTGTTGTGACACCTGGTAGGTACATAGGATAATGGAAACAAACAAAATTAAGCCTTCTTACCACCACTACTTTTTTGGCCGGCTTCTTCCTCTTCATCAACATGGCTCGAAAGTCCATACCACCTTCCACTGCAAAGGGAAAGGACGTTAGTTAGACAAAATCCCTCAAAATGAGCTGATGATAATGGGCCTACCTGTAACGTAGACGCTAAATTCATGCTCGACCTCGCCGTTGCCATTGTCGAGCACACACCGGTAAGCGCCTTCATCCTCCTGCTTGAGTCCTTCAATTCCCAGTACCGCTTGATTGGTAGCTCCGTCGGTCCAAATCTTGAAACGTTGGCCTTCGTCTCTGAGGTCTTTGAAGCCTTTGAACCATTGGACTGTAGGCACCGGGTCTCCAAAGACCTCCAGCATTGCATAGATGGTCTCCTTTTCCGTGCCCGACCACTTGTCGCATGGTTTGTCGATGAACTTGGCCGGTCCTTCTCCGCGAGGTTTGAGCGGCGTCGATTCCCTGTCCCACGACTGGAGCAAGGAAGTAAGAAAAATCAAATGAGGAGATTAAGCCTCAATGAGGCGAGGAAAGTTGACATCGGAGTCGAGCTCATAATTTGAGAGAAGAGGAGAGTAGTTTCAAAAGGAAAAAAAAAGTTTTCTGCATCATTAACGGCTACTGCCGCTTGCCGACCAGCAGGGCTAGGCACGAGACACGGGATTGTGTGTAGTCATCGTTATGAGCGCTGAGCAACTTAACGAGACTAATTTGTTCCTAGCACAAATTCTTGAAATTTGGCCACCGATGCAACAGTAGCCTTGAAGTGAAAAAAGGGCTGATGATATTCTGAGCTCTAAGTCTAAGTAAGTAAGTAAGTAAGATAGGGAGGGAGGGGGAGTAGTTGAAACCTACGTTTTAGCATTTTTGCCCGGCTGCTACCGATGCTAGACGGATTCCTGGGCTACTATACTATTTCACTAGGCAAGAACAAGGGAGATGATACAGTCTCTATATATGCTCTAGCTAGCTAAGGGGAAAAAAAGGAGAAAGATAACAAAGCTAGCTTTGTGTCGATTGAGTTGTCCTTTTATCTGATATCAACGTTGGCCTTTTCTGCATCAGTAACAGCCGGGTAGATAGGGTAACGACTCTGGAGCGCAACAAGTCGGAGCAGCTTCAGCCATATTCACTGGGAATGGCAAGACAAGCCGAAAAAGCTTGAAAAAGGAAGTGACTGTTCAATGATCAGTTGTCAACTGAATCTCGGCTTGAAGAAGTCAGTGTAAAACCGCTTCATTCCTCGCAAAGGTCAGCCCCAGCTCACGGTGAACACACACACACACACGAAAGTTGCGGCTTTATCCTGCTCATCCTGGCCTTTCCAAGGTGCTCAAGGTGTGTCTCTCCTGATTACTTTGTTGGCCACGCTTTCTTTTAAGCTAGAAAAGGCTTGCTTTCTCGGGTAGGCAAAAAGGAGGCACGGGTACCATCATCGTCATCTCATTTTGGAGGAAATGTTCGCCAACGAACGAACGGACGGACGGACGACGGACGGACGAACAAACGACGGCCGTCACCGCTGATGCTGCTTTTTAAACGTTCAACTTACCCACTGCAAAAAAGAAAAGAAAAAGAGGTTATGAAAGGTCAAGCTGTAGTGATCTGGTCATTTGAGTCGTCTTTTGAATAAGTAGTAAGCAGTTTCGGCTTGGGAAAGAGAGAGAGAGATAGAACAAAAAAAGAAAGCTCAAGTCTTTGAAGGTCGCCTAAGCCTCTTTGAAAGAGGAGGCAGGGGGGGCCGAGAAAGCCACTTTCTAAAAATTGACCGTCGCCTTAGTCGTCGTAGCACTTCTTGCAAGCTACTGATGGTGTCTTAACTTTGTTCCTTTGAGACTATGATGTTGATGGAATACTATGTATTACTATGTACTATGCCTATTGTAGAACTAGACAGATATAGAAAAGAGGATTACTTACTTCGCCGCTCCCTTCTTCTTTTGAGTCCGGATTGAGAGACCCCCTTCGGCTCCCAGGCTTGGAGGCCGGTTTCAGTTCCTGCCGGGAGAGAAAAACAAACATTTGACTTGGCGCTTTTTAAAGCTTAGTACATACGCAGCCAGCAGCAACATCAGCAATGCTGCTGCTGCTCCGTGAACGACAATGATCATGATGATGGCCTGGCGTGAAATATACAGCGGAATAGTAATCTAAATCATCATCAAATTTCAGACACGACACTGAACACTTGTCCAAAAAGAAGTGAAAAAGAAAAAGAAAATAAAAGCAGAATTTGAAGTTCTGTGTACAAAAGATATATCATATCCGAATCTCTGTACAAATTTGTACAAATTTTTTGTTACGAGCAATGGGTGGGAATCCCGTCTTGGTGGACTCTCTGGTACAGTCAGCTCGGTGACTTTTATGAAGACTTGGTGTTGATCATCCGACTTTTCTCGCCGTCTCTGTATACTGCTGGGCCTACTGGTTACTCTTACATCGTCCAGGTGATGCGACCAGTTCCTCAGCCTCTAGATTATTCAAATCATTGACAAAATGCATTGAATGCATATTTTTTTTGTTCAGATTGATATTGATATGTACGTCCAGTTATTTTGGTATTAAAATGCTTGAATAAAGCTATCCTACCCCTTTAGCCATGCTGCGAAGAATCGGGTCCCCGCTGCTGCCGAGAGAGACAGTAGTTGTTCCTGCTGCTGCAGCCTCCGCTTATGATTGCTTCTTGGTCTGCAAGAGTAAAAAATAGACGAGGCCGGAAGAAGGAGGGCAGGTATGAAAGATTATACGTGTCGAATCAGAGCTAACCTACCGTGGATGTCCGCTGCGTCCCCAGATCCCGAGAGGCCCGATGAAGCGTGAACAACTCGTGAGCACTAATGGGGATGTTGGCCCCCTTTCCGTCTGTTGAGGACTAATGCTCTATCCTTGGTAATGAAGAAAATGGCGAAGGAGGAGTGGGTGTCAGCCTGCACATTGATTGCGCCTCCGCCTCCTCCTACTCCCGACCGCAGGCAGCCCAACATATGTCCCAGGCAGCTTTCACTTTTCCCGCTGCCGCTGCCGAAGCTAAAGCTGCTGCTGCTGCTGTTGCCTTACAGCAAAAGCACTTTAGCTCAGGACACTCCGAGCACTCATCCACAAGCTGGACAACGTCGATCGAATTGCCAATCATGACCGTCATCATTTCTCGCGCTCACCGGCCAAACCAAACATGCATGTGACACTGGCCGAGAATAGACTTTGAAATGGGCGGGACGGCCTCGGCCTTGGCCATCCCCAAAACACACATTCCGATCATGTAAAAATCGCCGTCGTCGTTCGTGATTTCTTACTTCTAGGCCCCCTGTGCCCGTCAAAGGAAGGCAGCTGTATCAACGCCGCGCATCAAATTTATTTCAAATGCAGCCAATGCAAAGTCTCAATTCATCCTTAATAGCCGTAAGCTGGACAGCATAGCATCAGCCGATGTTCTGAACGGATTTTTTCTTAATCAAATGCGAGTGTAGTCGAGAAATGTGGACTGATGTGATGCAAATGACAGTAATACACTAGTGGCAAATGCATTGAAGAATTCAACAGCTTTGAAAGAGGGAAATTTCTTGAGCGATGCACATCTCAAAAGATGATAAATGTCAGGGCTAAATGAGCAGTTTTGACATGTATGCCTGCGCGCATATGAGCATAGGCGATTAAGTGCCCATCTAAATTGCTACGCATCATATACGATAGCGTCAAGAGAATGCGCATCTATGAATTCCTCTTAGCACCACCCAAGCTTCTTCCACAGCCACCTGCACTTTGTTTGGGGGAAAAAAAACTGGAAAGTAGTCTTCTACATACTTCTTCACGTGCGAATATGCATTTTGAAATAGCAAAAGACGAAGACTTTTTGAGAAGAAGAAGCAGGCCGGTAAAGTTCTCGGATACGGCGGCTACACGTCGTCGTTTAGGACCCCAAAGCAGATCTGCTGCTCATCCTAGTCGTGACTACACTTCAAAGAGAAAATGACTTTTCTCATAGTAGTCAGTGACTTCCCCCCTCTCTTGCTACTGGCTTGAATGTGAAGGTCACGAATGCAACAGCAGGCACAATGGACCGCACACACTCACAACTTTCATCGCTCTAATCCACCTGGGGACAAGCAGCTCTCATTCATCATCTCTAGAGAGCAAATGCTTTTTGTACGAAAAGACGCGGAGCCGCTGCTGTTTAAAAAACCCGCATGATTGCGCTAGGTTGAGAGAGCCAAGACTCAATCTTTCCGCTATAAAGAAACGACGAAGTATGCTCCGGAAAAGTGCTAACCTTGGATCTTTTGAGAAACACTAATCAAAGGTGACGACGAAGAGTATTTTTCAAGTTTTGAAAAGCCTACAAGAGGTCTTGGCTTTTGGCTTTTACAATCTAGACAGTCGTCGCAAACGCCGCAGCAGGCCATTCAATCATTAACTTGCTCTTTTCACTCCCAATTTGTGATGCAATCACGCGTATGTGCTACGGATAGCTGCCCAACAGGTGTATCTATGCACCCCAACTTAGAATGAACTTCGTCCTGATTCTTTTTTTGTTTAGTCGAAGTTGATCAAGGTTGTTCTGTAGCGATGAAAAAGAAGAGACTCTTCCCTCATCTTCTATGAAAATACAAAGAAGTCTGACAAATATTGCTACTGAACTCTTCTCAGAAGAAACTAATTCAAGATTTAAACTTTTTAACAACAAATGGAACTTTTCGAAAAGTCCTAGACGATGATTTTTTGTGATTTTGGACTTTTTAAAGAATACTCAAATATTGGGCTTTCCATGAAATACACTACATAGTACTATGTAAAGTTCCATAGACACTTTCTTGAGTAATGACATCAGAGGTACTGGTCGAAAAAAAAATTTCCGAATCATTATCACTCGTCAAATAAAAGCATTTGCTCCGAGAGTTGGGATGATTATGTACTTGTAATGGGTTTAAAATTCTTCCTGGGAACGAAACACTTTCGTCAACACTAAGTATCTACCGTACTTTTACGATTGTAAACCGCGGCTTAAAAGTTGATTGGCCACTTTTTGCTGCGGACTACAATTGAGTGCGGCTTAAGAAATCTTAAACTATTTTTGAAAACTCATGACTAGAATTTATTCATCGTCGTCAGCATCAGTATCAATTTTTAAAAATAGTTCGTTTCCTTCGAATTGGATATCACTTGCAACAATGCACTCGTTTTCTTTTCATCATCAAACTTTTTGTCATCAAGTCACAAGACGACTTTACATCTTCAAAACAGGCCTTTCTTCGAAACACACGAAATCTATTGCGGCCTATATTCGAATACAGACTACAATCGTGAAAGTACGGAATTTGCATCTTTTTATAAGTACGAATTAGCTCAGATTGCCACTTTTCTCTCAGATTTTTATGTTACAACTTTCTCAAAAAATATCCTGGAAATTTGGCATACCTGATTGTTCCCCAAATAGCAAAAGATTGGGATTAATTTTAACATATGTACTTCATTGCATGTATCATACAACTAGGCGATGGCCTCGTCTAGCAGTCAACAAAATGACGTGCATTAACTGAATCTATGAATTTGGTCACCCGAGAAACACCCGTTCTCGTAAAATTGTTACAAAAAAAATCCCTAACTTCAGCTGTCCCATTTAGACTAAGAAAACGAGTTGGTAAATGCAGGGGTCTAAGTTAATCTCTTCTGAAAACCCGGTCATCCATGTGGTCGAAAAGCTTTTATCAAAACTCGTTTTTGTCCTACAGCAGCAGCAGCAGCATTGGTTTTGTCAATAATTGAAGCTGTTTTCTGCTCCTTGCTGCTTGGTATAGAGCTTGCCTGATGGCCTTAATGCCAACGGCAAAGCGCCCATTGCACACCAGCACGGAGAGAGGGCGGAGCTTAGTAGACCTGGCTCCCGTCAGCGACGTCCAAAACCGAAGACGACGATGTTGTTGCGGCCGCCGAAGCCGCTTATTCTAACCGTGCGGCGTCGCCATTTTTGTGCAGAACGCGAGGACGGAGGTCCTCGGCAATTGAAACTGTGCTAGAAAGAAACTAGAATCGTGGAATATTGAAACCAGTGTCCCAAAATGGCCTCTGCGCTCAGCAGTATAAAAAGAACTGGTAAGTCAATTAATTTTAATCAAGCTCTTTTCTGTACGAAGGAATGTTTGTGGAAATTTTAGGGTCTATGGCCAAGGCCAAGTGTCTATTGTTGGGTGACTTTTATTGAGGATTCCTTAAGGTTAATCCCTTTTGACCAGTGAGCAGTAATGGAGGAGATTAGAAATTTGGTAAATAAGTTGGTAAATTCAGTTGGATGTTACAGCAACAGCTACGTCGATACGATTGTTATGCAAAGGACACTTTTTAGTGTTCAAGATTGGTCAAAAAGGTTAAAATAGTTTAAATCTTTATAATTTCGTAATTTGGTGCAAGTATTATATTCGCGATTTCATATCCGTACCACTTTAACCGTTTTAGAAAATTATTTTTGAGCGCGAACATCGCATCGCGCTTCTATGTATATATGTTTTATCTTCATCAACAGAAGTCATTTTACTTCAAAATAATTTTGAATCTTTTTCTTAGTTAAAAATCAATTTGAATCCTTTCTTAGTTCCAAAAAAGTTTTAATCATTTCTTAGTTAAGATTGGTTTGAATCCTTTCTTAGTTCAAAATTAATCTGAATAGGTAGTTTCTTAGTTCAAAAGCTTCAAGCTCGCGCTTTTAGACTGGAAGCCTTTTCAGTTTTGTTTTATTCAAATAATTTCTTTGCTAAGATTGTATGAATACGTACATGCGCTCCTTTTGAATATGCAGGAACTATATATTTCTATTTCTAATTGTTTCTAGAATTAGTAGTGACTTGTTATTACATATGTACTTTAAAACCAAAACCTGTTATACGTAACGTCTTTTAGTAACTTAATTTTAAAGTCTAAATTGCAGCGTTTCGCGTAAAGTGGTTTGAAAGGCATTTTTGGCCAAATTAATGAAAAAGTTGCCTTGCTTTTCTGGCCAAAAATTGGCTAAAAATCACAAAAATAGTCCTCAAAAAAAGTTTGTTATATTAGCAGTTAACTATGTACTAAAATCTCCAAAAATGCCGATTTTCTTTTTGCTTCATGAAAATTCGGTCAGCAGAGGAAAGTTAGCTAAATCGGCATTTTTCGTTATATTTACAGTCGTTAAATCGGTTAAATCGTCAGTCTACTGTACTTGCAAAAAAGCGCTCTTTTTAAGCGCGAGCTTTAGCTGCTCGCGCTTCTACTTCTTTAAATTCTTGTTCTTGTTCTTCCGCGATTTGTCAAATTGGAACAATTTTATTCTTCTGGAACAATTTTATTCTTTTGGAACAACTTTATTCTTTTGGAACAACTTTATTCTTTTGGAATAGCTTTATTCTTTTGGAATAANTAATCTTATTCTTTTGGATTAATTTTTTCAAGCTTTTCGAGCCTTTCGATCCCTTCGAGCCTTTCAAGCATTTCAAGCCTTTCGAGCCTTTCGAGCCTTTCTAGCCTTTCTAGCCCTTCGAGCCTTTCGAGAGCCTTTCGAGAGCCTTTCCAGCTTTGTAATTTTTTAGATTTTTTAGCTTTTAAAATTTTCTTAGATTTCAAGCTTTTAAAACCTTCGCTCGCGCTTATAGTTTGAAAACAAATTGTCAGGCCTCCGGCGACCCCCGCCGCTCGCTTCGCTCGCCTCCCTCACTCCCAATGCTGCTCGCTGCGCTCGCCCCCCACACGCCTTCTCGGCTAGCTACGCTCACTCAAACCACGAGCCATTTTGCACTATAAAATCATCAACAATATTGCAATGGGTAATTAAATACCGAAATTATTGCGCTTTTAAATACATTTAAAAAATGTCCAGATAGTTTACTATCTAGGTGCCTTTCTGATTTATGTCAAATAAAGTCAAAACTCATACGTTTAACTCCTACATTTCAATTGGGGATTTTCTGTATTATTGCAATGTAAAATTGTAAGTATTTTTTTGAAAATTCGATTCTACACAGATTTTTGATGATTCAGTTGAAAACGGAACCATGGCGCCTTTGCTCAATCAGCATGAGCTGAAGTAATGGCGTTGTCTAGAGCTGTTGTAAAACATCATAAAGCATCTTCCTAGCACTCACTCACTTGACTTTGCTCTGTGTAGTGTATGTCGTTGACCATTGATTCTCACCCCAAAGTGCCTCATTGTCTTCTTGAAATATGGAAGAAAAATGGTGGGAAAAAGGCCAATAGTCGAAAGGAAATTAGGAGAATGACTCGTCATTTTATGCCTCCTCGGTCCTCTACAATACAGCAGCGGCTCTGTTTGAAGCCATGTGCCATGCTATCAGGTTCCGACATCTTGTCTCCATGGCTCTTTAACTTTGCCACTACTATACTAGCAGCAGAGCTAGCTACAAACAAGTCCCTGCTGCTGCTGCTGTGATTATTCAATTTCAATAAATTCAAACCATTCCTTTCTCTCATGCAGGGTCAAACTCCAACGCTTCTGGCGGAGGCCTCCGAAGTTGTGTGGGCTGCGGAGGTCAAATCCACGACCAGTATATTCTTCGCGTGGCGCCTAATTTAGAATGGCATGCGGCCTGCCTCAAATGCTGTGAATGTCAAAAGTTCCTGGACGAGAAATGCACATGTTTCGTGCGGGAAGGAAAAATCTTCTGCAAGGAGGACTACGTCAGGTAATAGCCATAAAAGCCGCTAATCCTCGACGGGCTTTGGTTACAACCATCGAGGGATTATCTCATGTGGTAGTAGTAGTGGAAAGAAGAAGAACAAAAAAGACCAAAACTTTACGAAAGTTGAGCGTAATCACTTTATACCATACCATGGGAAAAATGGCTACAAAGAGGATTTTTTTCTTTCTTTCTAACAGATTGTTCGGCACCAAGTGTGACAAGTGCTGCCGCTCCTTCGGACCCAGTGACTTTGTTATGCGTGCCAAAAACAAAATTTTTCATTTGGAGTGCTTCCGATGCATTGCTTGTGAAAAACAGCTAGTGCCCGGTGACGAATTCGCCCTCAGGCCCGATGGCCTTTTCTGCAAAGAGGACCACGCAGGTAGCTGGCAGAGTAGCTTCGCCACCGCCACCGGCGGCCTCGAGGAGAACAATAACCACACCGAGGAGGATGGCGGTGACCTCGAGGACGATGATGAACAGAGTCAAGATGGAGACAAGGATCTACTTCTTTGCAGCAGCCACGATCGTTTGGCCGATAGCGGTAAGTAGAAATTCTTCTTTTCCCCGGTGCTGCTGCTCTTTACTTATGGAGGACAGGTGTGGCCAGGAATGTGTGACTTTTCGTCGAGTCATCTCCCTTGAAATAACGTTGCTGCTGTCAAGTAGTACTTACTACTATGTGTGTAAAAAAAGAAGCCAAAAAAATAATCATGATAATTTGATAGTCAAAGGGGCACACCGCAATTGATCTCTTCTTTTCACCACTTTCGATTCCGATTCATAATTTGGCTGTTCTAACAAAACGTGGAAGAAGTCTTCAGACTCCTCAGGATTAGAAGGTGAAGGGTGTACCTACTTGTCTTTGCTGGGAGAGAATGAGTAGCTTTTGTTTTGACACGGCCAAGAAGCCTCAAAAGCCAGGAGTAGCGAACACACGTGTCTTCATTGTTCTTCTCAAGCCAGATGTTGTGGCAGTATGGCAGGGGGGGTTGGCTTGAGTGCTTTTTGAAAAATTCATGCCAAATGAGAACGAATATGCCAAGATGCATTGGGTGCTGCCATGCCACGCTGATGATAGGGGAGCAGGCGCGGCGCAAAAAAATCCTCATGGGAATCATCTCTGCTTGTCTCGCGCTCGTCAAACTAATCAATTAATCGAATTTCACATATGCCAGGCTACTTCTTTAGATCAGAAAGTGATGCAGTGTAGCAGTCGTCGGTAGCAATATTACCAATGCAAAACAGAGTAAAATGAAGAAAGTTTTCCATACCCATCATCATCATTCCGGGAAAGCAAACAGTTCTTGGCAAATAGAGATTAAATCAAAATGCAAATGGCCCCCCTCAACTACTACTATTCTCCTCTTCTTGAACTCTCGTTCTGCCGTATGATATGAGGAGGAGGTTGATGGCAAACTTTTGTCATTTCAGGCTTGGATGATCTGGGAAGTGAAAAATCTCCTGGTTCCAGCATTGGAGGAGGATCAATGTCGAATCGGGAAATGGTAGTCTCTTCGTCTTCCATGACCTCGTCCTCGGCAGAGACCCCTTCAGGCTCTGGCCTCCATGGAGGTCACCAACAGCGGAAGAGTCGGGCTGGCCGAGTCCGAACCGTTCTGACCGAAAAGCAGTTGAGTCTCCTCAAAAGCTGCTACAATGCCAATCCTCGTCCAGACGCTTTAATGAAAGAGCAAATGGTGGAAATGACCGGCCTTTCTCCGCGCGTGATCCGAGTGTGGTTTCAGAACAAGCGCTGCAAGGACAAGAAGAAGCACATACTGCAAAAGAGCAAGGTAATTGTAAGTGTGTTGTATCACTGTAGTAGTATAACAAATCCAGATTATCGTGTTCCCCTGGGAAGATAAGATGCAAGTGCACTTACTATTCATGTGTGTTTGTTTCGAGTGGGAAGCAGAAAAGTTTCGAGTGAAGCGAGAGCCCCCAAAAACAATTCAAAAACTGACAATCCTCTTTCCACCACTTACTCAGCCATGAATATTTTGGTGACAAGTGTAGCCGAAAAATGAATCATTTCTGCAAACTGCAGCAACTCCACTCGAATCTCCAAATTTAGCCTTCCAACTTTGGCCGTCTATGTATTTTTGTATGTAGACGGAAGCCTCCCTTTCCTCCCTGATGAGCATCAATAGTCACGGATTTCCCTCTAGAAATCTCCCGTTGTCGTGACAGCAGGTTGAAAGCTCCTCTCGGTTCGTTGCGTGGTGCATGATCGTGACTTTTTATTTAAGTGTGAAAACGTGCAATTAGTAATACTCTTTTGTTTGCCTGCAGCCACTGAAGCTCATGATACGACGTTGGCATGCAATACCTCAATTGAGGCTTCCGATTCCATTTCCTGACATCGTGGAAAAGCTTTTTCTCGCCACAGTATTAATGATCTGCTTCCAATCAGTCCTTGGCAAACATGTCAAGCTTTTTTTCTCTCCCTGGAGAAAGTAGCTCGACGAGAAAACAAAGAAGCTTTCTCGGTCCCAGCAGGCATCAGAGTGATTAGAGTGGTGTTAGTGCTCCCGTACAAAAAAAAAAAGAAGTAAGAATCAGAGTTGTCGCTTTTACCCCCTTTGAAATGTATGACATCAGTGTGTCGGAAAGCTAATTAGCACCTCTTTTCGTCGCCTAATTCATTTCGGATTATGATGATGTAGTTGTATAGAGGAGTATATCTCTCTTGTACGTACAGGGTAGTCGACTACCCCACACCCTCGACAGATGGTCACAGAGATGTTAATCAGTTTGCAGTCAAGCAGCAGGAACAGAAAGAACAACGCCTAGTAGCAGCAGCAGCGTCAACAGTAATTGAATTCGACTCTGTTGGAGGGATCATCTGATGGGTGACACACACTTGTGTGTGATCGACTATTGGAAAAGACAGGTGCTCCTTCTTATCTCCATCTAAATACTAAATAGAGGCACGTTGGATTAACGCCTAATTAGCCATGATGATGATAGCTAGATCCACTCATTCTTCATTATCAACTTCGAAACTAAAGAAGAAACGAAGCCGAATTAGAAGTGTGAACTGATATAGTAAAATGCAATTGACGTTTCAGGAGGGCAGGAAATTGAGCTACAGCTCCATGTCCGGCATTCCCATGGTCGCCACCTCGCCAATGAGGCACGAACTGCCCCCAACGACTACCCCGCTCAATCCCGTGGAGATTCAGGGCTACGAACCCCCCTGGAAGGCATTATGTGACTTTGCCCTCAACAGTGATCTCGATCGTCCCGGATACAATCATCTCGTCAACGAGGTCAGTCATTTTTTTTTCTTCTCAGACCCCCGGGGCGCGCCGGCGGGGTGCACGCGTCGACTAATTGCTCTTCGCGCGCAGCACAATAAGAACCCACGTCAATGCCCAGGCACGAACTTTTTTTTTTATTCCGAGTCTCTTTTTCTGCTTGAATAGTCCCCCGAATTCTTTGCCGACAAGCCAAGTGAAGTGTTGTGACAGCTTTCGGAAACTATTGAAACAACTGTCACTGTCGGTATTCAACGCACGAAATCACGGTTTGCCTCCTCCTGCTGCCTGCAGCAACTCTGTACAAAGTACTACAACACAGGAGCAGCAGGAAGACTACATTTTAGCTTTCATCGTAATGAGATCAGTGACGGAAACATGTAATTTTCAGTCCAGAGTGGCGGCTTTTGACTTTGAACACGACAACAACTTTTATATCAAAGGTGGCGGTGGTCATTGGCATCGATTAATTTACATGTGTGCGAAAAAAAAGAAATAAATAGTTTCGTGTCATCCCCATCTAAAGGGGGAGAAAAATGGTACCTTTCATTTAGTACTCTAATGCGTAGCGGACAACGCCGTCAGTAAAATGTACCGTGAATTGTATCCTGAAAAGCACAATTTTTAAAAAGGGAATTGAATTGAAGGAGGATGTGAACTTCTCCAGATGATGGGGGTTTCTAAAAAAGGAAATCATTTTCACAAATGCTGCGCTGCGCCTAACATGAATTCTTCTGACTCGTGCCAGTTTTTTATTCAATTTTCACGTCGCCTTCGTGACTCCTCTCTACTCTCTGTTTATGAGGCTCTCCATGGGTGGCGTGAAGACTCCCTACAGTTAAAGTGGCACTTGATAAAAAAAGAGAGACGAATAACATTCATTCATTTTAGATGCATGGCTACGATTTTGGAGGTCGTCCTCTACCGCCACCTCTGGCTAATGACTTAGTACCTCCCTACCCACCTGAGCCTCCCTACATGGACCCTGGGGTGGCCCCTAACATGGACGGATACACCTTGACCAGCTTAGACACCAGCAACGAATCATGAGATCCCTCTCAGACAACATGAGGGCATCAGTCATTATTGTGATATACATACATATTTTTTCCTTTTCCCTTTCGTGAGAAGTAGCATGAATGTGTCAAATCTTCGTTTTTCACTGTTAGACTTCTTTTATTTCTTTACTATTCTGTTGCACACTTCGGCTAAATACACAAGATCTACGACTACAAAAGCGGATTATCCGTGGAAAATTGCCGGGTGTTCTCTTCAATAGAGTTGTCAACGAGAACGATGTCTAGTTTAAAAAAACTTTTTTTTTCCATATATAGTCATCATCATGAAAGTTTCATTGGCGGATTAGAGGGCTCGTTTTATTTGATTAGAGCGCGACATATGGGTCCCCTGGTAGCCGCCAAGTAGCCAGGATAATCGATGCTCTGCTCCTCCAAAATAGGAGTAGCCGGATGGTTTCGATGTTGTTGTTTTGGCCTCATTGCCGTGTCCTCTGGGAGACTGGGAACTGTCACGAGCCAACGGCTTCTTCCACTTGACGTTTTCTTTGTCTGCTCGGCGGCTAGCAAGTATGTATGTAGTGACGCTACATCCATCCCTCCCATCATCCCAAAATAGGAGTATATATTTCTGCAGTCTTGTTTAAAAAGAGAATTCTCAAGAAGCATAGCATAGCATAGTCTATCCCCTTATTTGTGGTCTGTCTAAACAGATCATGATCATCCTTGATGTGCGCGTGGGGGCCACATCAAAACCCCCCAAGTGGATTCCCCTGGGGTAGAGCCACTGCCGTCGTCCTCCAGATGTTCCTACCATGAAAACTGAATCATCGTCATCATTATCATCGCATCATCCAGGCTTTTATTTGGAATCTTTTAAAACACATACTGTAGTAGCGTAGTAAACCCTACTAGCTAGCTGGAAGGCACTTAGAGCAGACGACTGCTAGTGGTTGTACATTTTTACATCATCCCGGCCAGACTACTTTTACCAGAGCTGGCTGCTGCTGCACAATACAGGAGAGAAGAACCGAGGGGTTGAAAATGCATTTCTAGTCTAGGGTGTAGTAGTGTAGCTATCGCTGGGATTATAGATTTTCTCCTTGTTATATCAAAAAGGGAGAAGAAGGCGCAGTCAAAGCAACATCACGACTACTCCATTTGGTCGGGATACTACGACCATATACACTTAGAAGAAGAAGACGAGGAAGGAGAAGAAGAAGTAGGGAGAATGGGGAGCGTAGCAGTAGTCGTAGCAGGGAGCAAATTTCACTAATGGATATCGACCCAAAGCTTTCACGGCCCCTCCTCAGGGTTGTTGCAACAATAACACTTCTTGCCGCATATAAAAATGTAGCTTTTTCCACTCTCTCTCTCTCTCTACTTTCATGGACTGTAACAATTGAATCATCGGTAAAGCCAGCATCGTGTGTGCCAATGACAAGTCTTGCTCCATTGTTTTGCCATACACACATCGGCTCAAATGTCGCACAGGCGAACTGCTACGCAAACATATCAAGATGTTATGGCGCATGACAGACCCAAGAGTCCCATCGGTAGTAGCAGTGCTAGGGTGACTAGATTTATTGGCAGACAGCTGCAGGCTTGATGGTAGTTTTGCTTAACCATTTCAATTCAATACAAAAAAAAGCAAATACTTTTATGTGAAGTGACAAGTAAACTGTAGACACTACCCTCCGTCAGAATTCTTCTAGAAAATCTAGACTTTGTACTACAACGTTTTCGACTTTTCTACCTTATGTCACGTCAAACCTGCAACCTAATTTGGAAAATTCAAGTCACCCTAAGTAAGCATCAGCGACACATTGCACTACTGCTAGCTATGTACTAGAAAGATGACAAAGAAGATCCTCTTTCGCGTTGGCAAATGCAGATCGGTTTTCCTTCTCCTCCTCACCCTGTTTGCATCCAGCAAACCTTTCACCGGAAAAAAACAAAGCATCGGCGGTAGTTTGTGTTATGTGTAGAGTAGTAGTCGTGTATTCAATAGCATCATCAAAGGGTTCTTTCACAACATCCAAGGTTAAACTATAATATAAGTGGCAAGTTTTTGCTAGTTTTTTTTTTCTTCTTTTTCATTTCATGGGAGTGAATCTTGACCTCGTACCCTGACCTCTAAAGTGATGATAAGTCTCATCATCTTCTGTTTCTTTTTTGTTATTTTTAAAGGGTCGTCAAAGATGATGTTGATGGCAGCAGAATGTGTGTGGGAGAAATCGACGAGGACACTATCGAGGTGGAGAAAATGGTAATTAATGATGTTGTCATCCTCCTCCTTCTCCTCATCATCAACTGGGCCAATTACGGGCTATTAGGGCCATTCTTGCGGTCAAGCTCGTGACCCGGTCGTCGTCGTCGTCTCTGTCTTCTCGTCGTCGGCAAAGATCAGATTGAAAGGTCAGAAAAAAGAGAGACAACATGAGATAAGGCTAAGTGAACTGTTGCCCTGATTTCCCTTCTCACATCAGCTGCTCTACTGCTTGACAATCACACCAAGGTGGCATGCATTCATGCCCCCTTTTAAGATATTCATCAACAGATCTCCAGATCTTAAACGACGTGCTGCTTCGCACCTGTGCTGGCTTCTTCTTCTTGACTATTTTTTGGCATGGTAAAAATGTTTCGACTCAAACGACGACCCATTAGGTGACAACAATAGTGCACAGCACACTGCTCTTCGCAGATTCTTTCCACCTCAATAAAGATAGGGGCACTCAAGATTCTTTTCCATTCATCTTCAAACACTAGTCGGTTCCGTCGAAGCGGGAGGGGGTGGAGGTGGAAGAGGTGGACCAGACCCATTGGAAGGTGCAGTGGGTGGAGGAGTGGGGCCTTGAGGATGGTCCAGTGGAGGCTCGCCCATGAAGGAATTGAAGTTGGGCTCCGAGTCAACGTAAGGCTCAATGTGATGCATTTCAGGTGGTGGTGGTGGTGGTCCTGTGCCGGGTGGTATGTCGGGATATCCGTGCATCTGCAAAGGGAACAGAAACTCATTTGGGTAATGACCTAGGCAGCAATGATGCTATCGTTGTTTGTCCGCCAAAGACAAAGACAAAGGAGGAGAAGAAGAGCGACGACCAAGAGCAATAAAGTCTAATCAGTCATCACCACCACAAAACAGGTTCTGATTACCTTTTGCTCAAGTTTGAACAGCAGGAGCTATGTAGGTTGTTCCTTTTTTCTCATAGACTGTCGTAAAATCAAGAGCGAAGCATGTCTTTTTTTAGCTTTCAAAAACTGCTTGTTCGTTTGTTACTAAATAAGACAGTATTAAAGGTAGGAAATAACTTACCTGGTTGACTAGATGTTGGAAGGGAGGGCCGTTGGAGCCACCGCCGGGGGGACCATTGTTCAGCCGGTCGAGATCTGTGTGAAGGGCAAATTCAGTGAGGGCCTTCCATGGAGGTTCATAGCTATGGATTTCAACCGGGTTCATTCCAACGGGAGATTCGTGACGAACGGGAGAGGTGGCTACCATTGGAATCCCATGCATGGCGCCGTATCCTAGTTTTCGACCGTCCTAAAACAGGAAAAAAAATTGTCATTCATTATGTTGACTTAGTTCGGGCGGCGGCGAGAAAAACTGGTAGTTACATAGACTATGGGAATATCCCATAATAACATAGTCGATTGTAGAACCACGATGGTACGGTTAAAAAGAGCTGCTGACTCATAGCCACCCTTACAGTCATCTTACTTCACTATACAGCAGAGTGCATTAGCGAGATTGATTTGCCCAGCCTTACTCTCTAGCAGCGTAACTCGGCAATGGCGCACTCTCGCCTTGCACCGCCGTCTCCAAGTTGTTATATCATTACGCACGTTTTAGCTTCCCAATCGATATAGTCTTTTTTAAAGGAGGAGAAACAGGATTTCTTAGTCGTCTCTCTACAATCTAGATGTTTTGGCCGGCCTCCACACGATAGCGTGACCAAAGTGCAAATTCCAGGTTTAGCGTGACAGTCGCAAATATCGGCTCAATCAAAAAAGTGCATAGCAAAAAAAGTGGCCAAACATAGTGGGATCGGCGATAAGTTATCTCTTGTTGGCTCAGAAGACTGCTGCTGCTGCACACAAAAACCCACTCATTAAGGGTCACGAGAGATGCGCGCGTCCGTCGTCGGACTACTTTAGTTGTCATTAATCAATTCGATATTCATGGGATTCTCGCTGCGGGTGGGGAAACGTGACAATTGGGCCAAAGGGATAGAATATTGTGGCTATTCAATAATATCCCTACTTGCGTCGAAAAGTACATCCAAAAGCACAGTCGGGGGGAGACTTTAAACGAGAACAAGGAGGAGAAGATATTCTGTTTACGCTCCACTAAAGAAGATATGTACTACTCTATATGCATAAAGTGATGACAGATTGTCAACAGATCGAAGAAAACTCTTTTCCTACATTTTGCTGCATATGCTTCTAAGATCGTTTGGGTAATCACGGTACTGTATGATATCCTCTCTGGAAGACCAGAAGTGTTTAAAGAGCTCTTGAGAATGTGCATTTCACACTCACCCCTCATCACATTTCTTAAAGGAGAGAGATGCAGAGAGGGAAAAAAGAGGTTTGAAAAACAAGGTCAGATCGGTCGTGAGAAAAATCTCATTTGTGAAAATAGCAATGGAAAAAAAAGTGTTGGGGATGGAAGAGAAAACAGTCGAACTTCTTCGACGTGGTTTGAATCTCAATGTCGGCCATCATTGTATCAAATATCTGTGGAGGGGATGGCTGGCCATCAAACAAGCTTCTCTCTCTCTCTCTCCCTCTCTCTGGTTTTCAAAGAGAGAGATAGAGAAAAAGAAGTACCTTGTTTGATGGTGCCTTAACCAAATATTTGGCCAAGCTCCTACTACTGCAGCAGCAGCTCTGTCTCTTGCAGCAGCAGCGGCTCTTATGTAGAAGACACACACAGTCACACACACAAAAATGGAAAAGTAAAGATTCCCTTTAGGTAGCCGAAGCGGAAAAAACGAGAACGAGACTCCTCATCCTTGGAAAATAGACACTCCAAAGTACACATTGCTGGCACTGCGGTTTTTTAACTTTGAAACTCCATCGCCCTGAGAAAAGTTGAAATGTTTTCTTCTGCTCCTTCCCTCCTGTTCTCGATTGATTTTTTATGCCACAACAAAAATAGATTAAGGGATCATTTTCAAGTAGGTGAAGAAAGTAAAAAAGGGGAACCAACTTTTTTTTCTACACGAATTCAATCCCCCTTTCAGTCTCTCCTCAGGGTGGTGTGCAATTTTACGCGCATCGTGGCATGGGAGGACGTGAAGAAACTTTAATACCCAACAGAGTTTGCCTGTGCTGGTATTTCATCCCACTACTGTTGTTCTACATCAACATGGATATGGCTCTACAGTGTTAAAACGCTAAGCTGTAAACTCCCTCGTTAATTCCCGTAGATCTCCTAACGACGTTAGTCAGGATGCTCTGCTCTCCTCTGCTTCTTCTGGCCTGCAGCTACGACTACCAGCCAGCCAGAATGAAGTGGACCTAATCTGAAGGCAAATCCGCAAATTGGTTGGAAGTTGAGCTCTTTGTTCCCGAGAGGCCCTTCTCCTACTGTCAGATTTGAAAATTCCATCTTGAAATATTCAGGTTGTGTCAACAATTCCTCGTTTGATGAAATGTGTGTGTGCGCGCGCGCGCAAAATTCACCAGGGAATTGCCATATGCTCTCAAAACCGCCTAAACTTGTCTTTTTTTTTTCATTTCTTTCTTTTTTAAAAAAGAACGTCTGGGATGTTTAAAGTTACAGGGCTACGGAATATCAAACTTTGAAAGTGTCACAGATTGTGTAAACTCGATGATAAAAGTGTGGTAACATCGCCGCGCGGTACTATGGATCTAAATTCTAAAACATAAAACAACAATTTTTTTCATCACCAAACATTAGCCTGAAAAGGTATCTTACGGTTTCACGCTGCATTTGTTTCTCCATCAGTCGATTCTGTATCTTTTTGTCTTTGCACCGTTTATTTTGGAACCAAACACGGACGACTCGTGGTGAGAGGCCGGTCATCTCCACGAGCTGCTCTTTCATGAGGGCGTCAGGACGGGGATTGGCCGAATAACACGTTTTAAGAATGTTGAGCTGTTTTTCACTCAGAACTGTGCGAGCACGAGCACTTTTCCGATCATTGGCTTTTTTACTGGATAAACCCAGTCCGCCGTTACCGCCAGCACCCCCGGACATAAGGCCAGAGGTTCCCTTTTTCCCCCCACCTCCGCTAGAGGTAGAGGATAGTTCACCGTCTATGACACTCATGTCTTCGTCGGAAAAGTCACATGGAGCTGGAAAATTAGTCGCTATTAGATTGTCATATAAGGAGGTGGGCGTAAGTAAGACAGAAAATATATAGGTCTCCAAAGCTAACTTTGGATATTCGAGTGGAGCAGAAGAGCTGGGAGCAAAGTAATTTTGGGTACGACTAGCGATCGAAGTCTGCTCCACTGAAAATAGTATTACCCTCCGAGTTGTCTTCCGAACTGTTGGAGGCGTTGTGATGCAGGATGGTGTTGTTATTTTCTATTGACTCTTTTCGGTGGTGATGGAGGTGATGGTCACTTTCTTGATGGTCTTCGCGACAAAAAAGTCCGTCGTCTCGCAAGGCAAATTCGTCTCCGGGTACCAACTGTTTTTCACAAGCCACGCATGTGAAACATTCTAAGTGAAAGATCTTATTCTTGGCCCTCATCACAAAATCGTTTTTTCCAAATGAACGATAGCATTTATCGCATTTTGTTCCAAATAATCTGCCCAGGAAGGAAAAGAAAAGAAAATTCTAATTATGCTTGGCTTTGATGATGAAGTCGAAAGATGACACACACATACCTGACATAATCTTTCTTGCAGTAGGTTTTGCCGTCTCTAACAAAGCAGGTACAATTTTCGTCAAGGAACATTTGACATTCACTGCATTTCAAACAGGCTGCATGCCATTCTAAATTGGGGGCCACTCGAAGGATATACTGATCATGAATTTCTCCTCCACAGCCGACACAGAGCGAGTACTTTCGACCTGATCAAAATAATTTGTTACCAATCATGTATTCGAAAGGAATTGTTTATCTAAGGATGTGATGAGGGATTTGGGGGTCAGTTTTCGGAAGAGAGAATTACTTCTTATTTCTTTTATGAAATAATGAGTTCTAATTTTGAGGATCAAAGATTTTTTAAAAAAGATCGCGCTCTCGAATTTTCCAAAGCCACGTCTTCGGACACCTACTTATTACATGCCCTATTGAATTGAATACGAATTTGGCTTACCTTTTTTTAAGTTACTCTCGCCCATCATTTTTTCGACGTAGGAGTCCAAAAATGGGGAAATGGGTGCGTGTTGCATTAGCCCGAAAGTAGGAGGCCTTGGAGGCTATTAATGGCCTCTGTCACCGAATCTCACGTATGCACTGCAGCTGTCGTGCAGAGGTGAAAAAGAGGCTAGCGGCCTCAGCGGGGCTGTCGTCGTCGACGACGACTTTGACCGACGACGACGAGGAGTTGACGCGGAAGAAAACTCTGCAGCCATGGATCATTTGAGCGCCAAGAGGCCAAAGCAGCCAAGACTCATCGCGCGCTCCACACGCAGACAAACCGTCTTTTCCCTCGCCACTTGCCGTTTACCTGGATTTTTGTCAAGCGAAGGCGGTGCTATCGAGGCGGAGTCTAGGGAATAAAAAATAAGAGAGTGAGAGACTGAAAACAAAAAAAAAACCTTGATGCTGATGGTGGTTATAAAATTGGTCAGAGTGAAGGACTGAATTTGCCTTGGTTGGCCAACATATGGTCATCGGATGAGTGATGGTGTGCACACTTGCTCAATTCTCATCTGCACTCTGCTGGTGCTGATTTTGACCACTGTGGAGAGTATTGAATCTAATGCGAAATGTCAACATGACTCACGGCTCTCTATCATCGGGGCAATCTGACAGCCCCATCGGCGAGATTTATTGACATCAATAGCCATCATTGCAGCAGTACTTGTACTGCGGCTCCTAATCAACCATCAATCACAGGAGAGAGAAGCAGCAGCAGAAAGGATACATAAAAGGCTTGACCTCCTTTTTCTAAAGATGTTCTGAAAAGAGGGCGAGGGCAAAAAAAAAAATACTTTTTTCAGCTAGACCTATCTAGTTCTGTGCGAGTTGTTGGACCTCATTAGTAACTTTTAAGCGATAAGAGATGGGACTGGTTCGACCATTGCTCAGTTCATTGGTGAAGCACTTTTCATCTAAAGCCTAGGATGACTTATTTCGAGCGGCGCGGTTGTTAGGGCCATTGTCACTCTCCTAGAAAAAACTTTTCCAATTTTTGACCGTGAGAGAGAATCTCGCACGGTCCTACAAGTTTGAAAATTGTTGTTGTTGTTGGGGATCTTATACCTTTGGTCAAGTGACTTTTAACGTCACAGAACTATTTTCATTTGTTCAGAAGTCTCAAAACGTCCCCAAAAGTCTCAAAAAGTCTCAAAGAGTCAAAAAAGTCTAAGAAAGTCCCAAAAGTCTCAGAAAGTCTCAAAAATCTTAAAAAGTCCCAAAATGTACCTAATCTCACGGTCATGCACTGAAAGCCTTTTCAGTCTCGTTTTTCAATATTTTGAGTGCAGCGAAGCGAAGATGAGCGCAGCGAAATGAGTCATTTCAAAACAAGCGTAAGGTTTTTATACAAAAGTCTCGGAAAAACTATACGGACCTAAACATATGGAAAAGTTGATACATACAAAGTTTTTAAAAACCTTGGCAGTTTTTGGATTTTATAATCTTCTACATATGGGACCTCAATATTTTTAGAATGTTTTATGCTTCAGGCAATAATTGAAATGTTATTCTACAAATCGACCCTTATATATGTACAAGAAAATAATTTAACACTTCGTCAGAGTATGGGGATTTCTTCCAAAGTAGTGATCGACCGAATCAACGATTTACCGAATAATACCAAAATAAAGAATACCGAAACCGAATTGACCCAACTGAATTGATACCGAATTTACTAGTAATTAAGTGGGGACTTTCGTGATCAAGTTTTTTTGTACTTTTTATTCTGTGTGAAAATCTTTCGAAAACTCTCCAGAGAAGACATAAGTATACTATTGGGAGTTTTTCCGAAAAAAAAATATTCCGAAATTTTTGGCTAGATTTTTTATTATGTGAAAATCGTTCGGAAACTCTCCAGAGAAGACATAAGTATACTATTGGGAGTTTTTCCGAAAAAAAATTATTCCGAAATTTTTGGCTAGATTTTTTATTTCTTTTTGAAAAGTAGGATTTAAAAATTCGGTTCGGTATGATCATTTTAATCTGCAGAATTAACGAATCTCGCCGAAGTAGCCATTCTGCAGAATTACCGAACCGAACCGAATAATTCGGTCGCTCACTATTCCAGAGTATGTAGAGAGTGGTCTCTTCGCATCGCTATTCCCCTACAATAAAATGAATATGTTTTGAAGTTTGGATGAGAGTGAAGAAGGAGGTAAACATGGATTTGAAGCTAGTCTCCCTCCTCTATCTCACTCACCAAAACATATTCCAGGTGCATAGAGTAAAATGATGATGGTAAAGAAAGATAACCAAATGGTAGAAAATCCTCGATTTCCTCCTCCGGCAACAACTCTGACACTTGATCAATAGTGACAAAATGATAGTGATCAGCAACAACCATTGTGAAAATTGACAAAAAGTATTTCAAGAGATGGAGCAAGAAGATTAAGACGCACATTTTTGTTCCCTTTGATGTAGTACATCAAAGCTTGTCTACTGCTTTCATTAGCTAATTATGAGTAGTCTTCGAAGAGATGGAAGAAGGAAACTTTGATGTACATATACATATGACTGGTGTGTATGTGGTGAAAAAAAGCCAGGAAGGATCCCTACTATTACCATCACCGTAGTAGCATTACCCGAGGAGGTGTGTGTCTGTTTGTTTAGCAAAGTGCAAAAGCAGCAAAATCTACTTGATCTACTACTTTAAGAGTTGACACTCTTGCTCTTGCTGTTTCATAGTGTAAAAGGATATCAAAGAAGGATCGGTAGGCGATATTATTGGAAAGAAGTTTGAAACTTTTCAAACTATAAGCGCGAGCAAAGGTTATAAAAGTTTGAAAATCTAAGAATTTTGAAAAAAATAGAAAATCTAAGAGTTTTGAAAAAAATTGAAAATCTAAAAAGTTTGCAAAATTGACAAACAAAAAGAAGAAGAAGCTTGAAATTATGCAAATTTGACTAAATTGCCAAACAAGAAGAACAACAAGAAAATACAAAGATGTAGAAGCACGAGCAGCTTGAGCTTGCGCTTTTAAAAGGCTTCAGATCTCCTTTGTAAGTAAACTTTGCAGTCTTCATGAAAATCCTTCTGTATCCGCTTCTTTGATAATACATTTACCACTCTCTCTATATACACAGAGTACTCACACGTGTTTATTTTAAGCTTACTATCGATCCAACTTGATTTTTGTCAAGCAGCAGCAGATTGGAAAAGATTGGGGAAAAGTGTGTGACACAGTGTTTATTTTCTTTGGACCTCAATAATGTGCTCCTGGCACACTGTTCTCGAGGGTGCTAAAACTAACAAACTAATCTCCCCATACAGCAGCGCACGTTCTAGCATACTTACTTTGTATAGCATAGTCTAGTCAAAGGTGGAAAAGTGCATCCGACTCCGAATTTATTCAGATGTACGTACATACATACGGGGAGGGGAGATCGGAGACGTTTTTATCTTGTCAATGCCTATTAGTATCTATTAGTCTTATAGTGCTAAAGCAAATCTGATTTGCGCTTAGTGAACCGAAATTTGACCGACATCTGTCGCTGCTGGTGCAGTGATGCTAGAGCGTCGATAGTTCTCTCTCCGTGAAAAATGTCAATTGCTTGAAAAAGCTTTGAGTCAAATGATGACGAATTATGGATGAGTCTTTTGTCAATACACATTAATTCACGATGTGGCAGGGCCGATGATGCACGGGCGGCACGTGATGCGCGGAAAAGGAATATTGTGGCATTGTCATTTGTTATTGGCCACGAGAACGAGAGTAGATAGGCTTTTTGTCAATACCTCTCCATGGAACCAGGATGAGAAGTCAAGTTTGACTCCTGGTGATTAATGCTGCACGTGACCAAGAGTACCATGACGTCAGACTCATCCGACACACCTACAATCTACCCTGGCAATGGGTGGGGGAAAAACACATAATATTTTCACAAATTTTTTCATCGAGTCTTTCCCGCGACTACTATCGATTTGACAATTAAAGGGCTCCTCTACCCTTTCCTGGATGTGAACTTGACTAATTTTAAAAAGTAGTCGGCAGCAGGCAGGTGTGCTAAAAAAATCTACGATAATTGGTGCTGTGCAAAAATTTGCCAAACTTCTTTTTTGCTGTTATTGTTGTTGGACGTTTGGTGTCCAGCAGTGGTGTGCAATTTTCTAATTTCCCGCTTTTGGCAATTCTGTCCATGAGAAAGTTTCCCAGTCATCAGCAGGAGGCTATGCAAATAAACTCGGTTTCAAAGCAAACTCACTTGAGATTCCAATCAATTGGAAGAAGAACACATAGAGTGTGTGTCAACACTCTGCTCTCCGGCTGATGACATCCAATTACCACCACCACAGAAAACTCCACTAAGCAAGGAGGGAGACGACTGTTCTTTTCCAGTTTCTCCCGACAGCTGGGTAGCGAAAAGGTACAGAATAAATGTTGGTTTATCTTTTGGGTGTGGTGTAGGGATTAGGGCAAAGTTATCGCCATCAATAACAATCCTCATCATGTAGTCAGGATTATTCCTACTGTTGTCGCTGCGACTATGTTGGGTTGCAAGTTACTACTCTGTGTGTTAATCTGCTAATCAAATTAAACCATTCAATCCAAGCTTTACCATGAATTTCAATCATGAGCAGCAGTAGCAACATGAGGGAAAGTGAGCATCTGCTGCGAGAAATGTATCAATACATCTTTTTCCATAATGGCGGAGATTAATGAATGAGAGTTTCCTATGCTGCTACAGATACACTACTCTATGTAGTCATAGCCCAGGCAGGACCCTAAAGCATTTTCTGCTTTTATCTGTGACTATCGCAGCAGCAGCAGCAGTCAGGTTAAGAGCATTTTTGAGTGTTTTCCGCCATTTTCCTGGCACTCTTAGAAGTTAGAGGGAAGAAGAAAAAAACGGGGACAGTCATGAGGTTTATGGCTTCAAACTCCTCCTTTGACTTGGAGAATGGGGGAGATGAGCAGATCGATGAAGGTGGACGGAAAGGGAAGTCATTGAGCATTCCCTCTGCTACTGCTTCGTTTCCGCATCCCTCCTGTTTCCGGTCAGTCAAAGTGCCCCTAGTGTTCTACTTTCTAGAACTCTACATTGGTCAGTAGTTGTGCAAGTACATTTTGTGAGATCCATCATGATTAAAACTGCTTATCTAAGACATTATACCCATCATGTTCTTTACCGGCGGCGGTGGTGGAGGACCAAAGTGTAAATTCAAATGAGTAGTGGTGGAAATGGCAGTGCTTTCTCCATTCAGGATTTGCTACTTAGTTGTTTCTAGCTGTGCTAGTTATCGATGGTCATTCTGACAGTAGCAGCAGCAGCCGTGATCCATCGAGTTTCATTCAATATGAGAAAAAAGCATATGGTATAATAATATTCAAAAGCTCCCTGAGAGCCTCTCATATAAAGGGTCCCCACGCCACATCATCTTCTTTAGAAAACTTTCGTCATCCATAAAATGACTGTAGAGTTGAATGTTCATCCTTTGGTTAAGGGGACAATTGTGAACTGATGAAGCCACGTGGCTAGTCGCGTGGCTGAGGACATCAATGCTGCCCTGGGGACTTTCCCGGGGCCATGTTAATTATCCGCCGCTTTTAGCTTCCCCAAGAAGAAAGAAGCCAGAGGATGATACTTGTTTTTACCAAAGTCACGTGTCGCAACTTTAGCTACGTATTAGCGACAATTATTCCTATCGTAACTTTTTTTAATGGACTGAATGACTGGTTTTCCAAACTTTCAAAGTCCACAAAGTATTGTCAATGACACTAATGATGATGTCGCATATGTCAACAGAGTAAATCAAATCAATTGGGTTTCCAAACGAAAGGGTTGTTCCCAAAAATTTCACCATATGGTGGGCCATCACGACCAAATGGACTAGTAGCGTGAAAGAACAACAATAGCATATGAAATGAATGTTCATTTAGCCGAGAGAGAGAGAGAGAAGGGTGAAGAAGAATCTTAACTCTATTTATTACTGGATCTCATAAAACCTGTCCAACGAAATAAATCTAAGGAAGTACGAGGAGGAACAGGACTGTGCACACAACCGTGGGGAAATTGATAAAGAGCACCTCTTAGTATAGAGCACGAATTTGAACAGATGCACCGACAAAGGAGCCTCCGTATGGATCACTGAGCAGCTCACTTTACTCACATCATCGTGATTTGAACTAGAGACAGATGCAAGCTACTCCTCCTCCTCCTCATACTGCTCTACCAAAGACAAAATTCCCTAGGGTCATTCCCAAAGGTAAGGGGCATTACTGCATTAGTCAACCGTGTTGGAACCAAGAAAGAAAGTAAACTCTCTTTCAATCTTCTCTTATTTTTAAGGGTTTGCTTGTTATCAACAGAGGTTTTTTTTTGGAGAGCTGCAATCTCCTCCCACTATTAGTGAATAGTGCCGTCCTAAAAGAAGCCTTAAGAGGTGATGCCGGGGGGCGTTGCCCAAGTTGTCACAGGGCACTCATCTTCTCTCTGCCGACATGCCATTAGACCTGGAAATTTCATTGTCAGTGTGCTTATCTCATATCTTGACCACATGACTTGCCACAATTTATTGTCGGCATCAAAATGGACTCATTCACCCCATTCAGATAGACTACTGCTGCTGCGGCTCCTCGACACGTCGACATGGCATCTTTTTTTTCAGGACGACGAGAAGGGAAAAAAGTGTTCACTAGGAGAAGACCAACGTTGTCGTCTTCTTCTTCGTCGTCGTCAAGGTTGGCGCCAGGTCCATTAAGCCACTCGCATACCGAGAATGTCTTCACGACTAAGACGACTTCCAATCCCCATTCTCTTTAGAGCACGCCGACGCGAACTGCTTCGGCCTGGTCTTCCCCCCAAATCTGGCTAGAAGTATAGAAGAAAGACTGAAGAAGGCTCACATATGGTAATGGGTTCTCCTTTTACTTCTTGCAGCAGCATTGAGAATGTGATAGATGCGAGAAAGCTTTCAAGGAACATTGCAATCTCAATGTAGTAACACCATTCTCCGCGCATCATTACCTCCTCTGCAACTACTACTACTACGTCATCGCCGCCGGTGCTTTTTAGAAAGTCACTCCTACTTCAACTTCTTTCTTTGGCTGAAGTTTTCCCCGCCGTGCTGCTCGTAAAAATCACAACTGCAATTACCCTCCTCAATCAAGGTAATGGCCATGGGGAGGGAGACATTGCCAATGGACAGGTGTGCTAGTCGCAAAGATGCTTTCAAGCACTTAGAAAAATTGACAGATGACCCCAAGTCCAACTTGTGCACTTTCTCAACCAGGTTTATTGTCAGTTGCTACTTCTTCTGCTGATGCCGAATGTATGTCGCCATCGCCATTGCCGCTTCGCAGCAGTGCGACCATAAATGTCTCTGTCTGGCATAGAAGAAGCAGAAAAGGATCGTTAGATAGCTGACCGGAAGCATTTCTAGAAATGTAGTCGAATGACTCCATTTCCTCCCAAAGCTCTACAAAAGCAGCACGTGTGTGCGAATGATTTGTCTTTGTTTTAATGGCTGCAATAATTCACATCCTCCTACGACTACTTCCAGCTCGAAGTGCTATTTTCATTGAAAACTTGTATTGATCGGTAAGAAGGAGAAAATAACTTACGTGAAATCTAACTAGATTACCTACTACCATGACTGTCGTGTCGGCTTTCCAATCTGATGATGTTCGGGGATCGCTTGGCGTAAATTACTCAATTGATTTTTTCAACAAAAGGTTTAGTGAATCTCGTCTATATGTTGCGGTAAATGTAGCTTTTTCTTTCCCTTTTTTCTAGTTGACAATTGAAAGGAAAAGTGCGAGCAAACGTAAAAGTAAAAGAACAGATGATTAGTGAATTTTGAAAAAAGAACGGTTAAACCTATCCATTCAATTTTAGTAAAATATTTCTTAATAAACTCATTTGATCTCCCACTACTGTAGACGGCGCGACGGCTGAACTTACGTCAGTCAGACGGCGGCGAAGCGCACCCGCACGCACTCTTGTCAGACAACGCTAGCCAAGACAGACAGAAAATAGTTCGTCACCAATCGTTTTTATGCTGTGAATTCAATCTGTGTTTGGCGAAAAAGAATCAGCACACGTATCCTTAGCAGATTAATTGGGGTAAGACCAAATGTAAATGTTATTTAGTTTAATTTTGTATACTTTTATATTTAAAGGACATGGACCGCGGAGGAATTTTCAATCACGTCGTCTCGTCTGGAATCAACATACAACAACACCAACTAAAAAACCGCCTTACCTTCTTTAGCCTCCAGAGTCTGGACTCTAGAGGCCATTGACAGGCAGTGGCAAGAATGAAGTCTTAGCATCATGTTGTAAGGTAAAATTTGTACTTTTGACTAAAATTGCATTCAGTGACGATAATTGATATGAGGAGACACAAAAAATGTGTCTGGAATGATCAACTGTCTGTCTTGAAATTGAATGTGTTTGTCTTTGCCATTTAGGTGGGGCAACATGATGTGGTCATGGAAGAACTTCTTGGCCTTACTTGGGCTGATATCTGCAGGAAAAGAAGGCCTTGCTGCCAATCTTCAATGTCTACATAGTAATAATAGGTAAGCTGGTTTCCTAAATGCCAAAGACACTGCCATTGACTCTTTTTTGATTTAGTCATGAGAGTAATGAAATTTGCTTGTCGTGTTACACCATTTGGAGAAAAGAAGGCACAAGTCTGGAAGTTCAGAGTCAAGGATGTTGGTCGCATGCAATGGGTTGTAGTCAAGACAAAGGATGTTTTCACAATCCGCAACTATTGGATTACTTGGACGGTCATGCCAACTCATCATCAGCAAAAGTCTGTTGCTGTGTGGGCCCGATGTGCAATGCTAATTACAGTGACAATTTCCACTTAGTCAAATCCATAAATTCCACATGGAGCCTAGTACTGTTAGCCTGTTTAGTTACTTTCATAGCTTTGCTTTTTTTGATCTCAAAGTTTTGGACAAAGTCAAGGATAAGGACTAACTCAAAAACCAGCACTCTGAACAAAGATGTCGTTTCAACTACGCAGGAAAAGCTGTTATTCCCAATGCCAGAGGAGACCTGCAGCACTACTCAGTCATCCAGTAACACAGTAGTCAATATGAATGGTTATGTAATAGAAGAAATTTTGCATTCTGGAAGATTTGCCATGAATTACACTCTTATTCAAGGAACATCGCAAGATGAAAAGCCTGGTCCACAAAAATTAGTTATGAAGAAATATCTTGGGCCTCACGAGAAGCTTCTTTTCACCACAGAAAAGCTAGTCTATGAACTTTTGGACGACGTTCGATGTGCATCTTTTTTGGAATTTTATGGCGGATACGAAGAAATCCCCATCAATGGTGTTATTCATCGCCACCTCCTCTCCTTGGAGTATGTGCCAGGAACCCTGAATCAAGTCATGCAGTCGAAAACCGTCAATTGGAGTAGGCTAACTCAAATGCTTCTGGATTTGAGTCGAGGTCTGGCATTTCTGCATTCTAAACGCATATGTCACCGCAATATCTCAAGTTCCAATATTTTAGTCCGAAATAATGGCAATGGCATGATGCAATGTTGCATTGCTGACTTTAGTCTGTCTCGTAACTTCGGCCATCATCTCCAGCAGCAGCAGTCCCATATTACTATTCCGTTGAATGAGTTACAGCATGATGATGTCAGATATCTGCCACCCGAGGGATTTGAAAATGAGAATTTTACAGAAAATGAAAACGTTTCAAAGCAAATGGACATCTATGCTTTGGGACTTGTCTTTTGGGAGCTTAGTCGCCGGTGCCAAGACCTGTATCAGGGAGTAGCTGTACCTCCCTTTGAACTGGCCTACCAAAAGGAAATTGGAGCCGGTAATCCGAGTTTTGAGCAAATGAAGAATTTGTTGCGGAGAGGAGTGCGTCCTCTCTTTCCAGAGGTGTGGAAGAACACCAATCCCGCCATCCAACAACTGAAGGAAACCATAACAGACTCTTGGGACGATGACAGCGAGGCTCGACTAAACGTTGAAACAATAGTTCAAAGAGTTATTGAATTAGACCCCTTATGGATCAAGTATCGCTTACATTATTCCGAAGCCGGAAACAACAGCTCGTGGCTTAACAATTCTATCGCTACTGCTAATGCAGATGAATTCCTGCTTAGTCACCAGTTAGAAAGAAATCCACTGGGCCTGAAAAATGATAATGTGGTCAGTGGGCAACGACCTTCCGTGAGAATCCAACCTTATCAAGGATCAAATCCTTGTATGGAGAGAAATATTCAACAATTGGCCGACGACGAAGGAAATGCGTATGTCACTGGGTCGGCCAAGGACAAGATCAAGCCTTGTCCTCGGCCCACCCCTGTCCAAGAACCACGACGTCAGGCTAATTTTGAACGCCGAAACCCACCTATTCAATACGTTTATAACAACATTGGAAGAACAAGTAACACTTCACCAAGGAAGAAAAACATCAATGCCAACTCCAAAAGGTGCCAGCTACCGTAGCTGGTTATTTTTTCTACCGAATTTTGCGTCAAACGCAATCAAAATTGTCATTCTAGTACTTTTTTCATGTATTTAAAAAACAACATGCTTTAGTGCCATTATCATCTTCGTTTTCATTCTAGCTTCAATACCTTATGTAGAACTAAATTGCAAATAATAATCAACATTAAAAAATGTTACTTCGGTCTTCATTAATTCTGGACACGCGTTTTTTGCACGGACATAACACAATTTTAGTACATGATGCATAAAATCAAATCTGAAAGAATGGAACGCTTTTCTGGAAATTTGAACACTTTGCGCCGCCGTATCACTTGAAGGACACGTAACCTAAGGTAAGCAACCACACTTTGATGAAATTGCTGGGCGAGGCTGCAATAAAAAAGACGGACTACTGGTCTCAGTCGGAAGCATGCCTTGCTTCCTAAAGTTTGTTCTGCTACTTACCTTAATCCCTGCGGAAAAGTTCTCGGTAACGGCTATTTTCTGTTTCGAGTGCAACCATTTTCCCCATGAGAGCCGCACAGCCTTCTGTCCTGGAAAGAAGATGGTGAATTTTGGGTGGCAATACGATGTGAGTAGTGTGGCAATTTTGTAACAGTTAACCTTTCATCTACTATATTTTTGCCTCCAGTCTTGTGTGATTTACCAACTGAGGAGCGGATCCATAGTTTATCAAAGTGGAGCCTTGAGTAATGCACTCGACGGTCCTTGTCGGAGAAATCTGACTCAGTTAGATGAAATGATGCGGAAGACTTTTACTTCAGACATGGAGAGTGGAGTTGGAGGCAAAGCTATGTGCTGCAAATCTAATGCTTGCAATGCTGCAATTCCAAAGGTTTACTAAAAATCCTTTCCTCTTTGTGCATTTATTCTGAAATTCTTGGCAATTTTTTTCTATGCAGAAACTTGTCTGCTAAATATGCATTTTTTTAGGTTGCAAGGAACCCTGTTTTTACCGTTTTCACTATATTTAGTCTTGGTAGGTGTACCTACTTGTTTTAAAACAACAACACAATTTTCAGATAATGATGAAAGATGTCAACAACACCTCGGTTTTTTTGGAAGACTACTTTTTGACCAGAAAGAACATCGTGATGGCTTCTTTACCCTACACTGCTGAAGCGTCCTTGGCAACTTATCATACATGGCACCATCTATCACTTAGTATGACTACTTTTCTGGCTCCCTTCTTCTTTTGTTGTTGAATAATGCAGAAGTAGAAAAAATGTTGTTGTACAGTTTGAAATGTGTCCTCCTCCATTTTGTAAATCATGACGCTGGCCGCCTCCTCCGATTATTATGCAATAAATTGCTTTCCTAGCCTCAAAGTCAGTTCAAGTTGCATGTGTTGTCGCATGCATCGTCATTGATGTTGTTACTTATCTTATCTAATTTTGCTGAAATTGAACATGGTCAAATTGTGGACTTTTGTTCCTTTTCAATGGACTACTCCTGCTACTCCACAAAGTGTCAGTGGTGCTAACTGGACTGGAGCTTTGGCCTTCTTGTCCGTGTCTCTAGTTATCAGCTACAAATGGTACTGGAGGCTGACAAAGACTAACAAGCAACAACAGCAGCAACACGCCTCCAAGGAGATGGTCATCATCAATACTGTGCCCAAAAGCATTTACAGTCCCTTTGCTTTAAAAATGCAAGTATTTCTTGCAATCAACCGAGTCAAGTATACGCTGAAATCTGATGACTTTCTTCAGGGCGCCTTTACCCCCTGGGTATCATTCAACGGAAAAGTGTATCGAGATGTCAACGAAGCCCTTCATGGTATTGCATTTTTCTTTTTCTATCTGAATAGTCAGAAGGCTTATTCCTTCTTTCAAATTAGAGATTAGTCAAGCGAAGAACATTGACATGGACCAACATTTGACAAAGAGAGAGAAAGCCTCGGCTCGAGCCCTGGTTCTCACCCTGGAACATCATTTGTACTGGCTCATCCTCATCCACCGTTGGGTGATGGAAAAGGGTCAGTTTATGTGGGAATTTCTACCATCACAGCAGGATTCTTTATCCTTTTTAAACAAGACGAACATACTTTGTATGAGCAAAACCATTTCAACTTTATCTACCAAGGTTAGTACAGTCTCTCGGCGGCGGCTACGGGCGGAAATTAATTAATATCAAAGGCAGAATCCTTGATTTCCCTCAGGTGCAAACAATGAGTCAGTACCATGGTTTGGGTCATCTGGGTCCTAAAGAAGTGATTTTGGCCATCAACAGTGACCTGGGGATAATTGAAGACTACTTGGCCGATCATCAGCAAGCCTTCATCATGGGAGATTCTGTCTCTCTGGCCGACTGTTCCGTTTTAGCTTTTCTCTTGGTCCATCAGAAGACAATGGACTGGAAGTCTGATTTTGAAAAATCCTTTCCCAAGTGTCAAGCGTATGTGGTCCGAATGATGTCGCTGTATTTTCCCTCAACGGCTTCACATCAGGATGATTTTATTTTCTCATTGGGTGTATAAGATAAGTGGTATTGCCTTCTTCATATTAAAAATTCATCCTTGCATGAGCACTTATATCACAACACGAAAAATCCTTGAAATGCGGGTATAATACTGCACATAGATCGAGGGGGGAGGGCATTTGCACAGTGGGGGCCCTAATAATAACTCAACATCGTTTCTTGGTACCAAGAAACCGTGGTGGTCTTTAAAAGTATTGAAGGATTCTAGCCCACTGTGCTTTGGTTGGTATTGGTATCGACGCAATCATGGACTATCACAATAATCAAAATCTAGTAATAAAGTTTGATGTAGGAGCAGAAGTAACTCAATGATTGGGAAACGAACGAAAAATCTAGTATTAGATAGCGTCCCATATTATAAGTATCACAGGCTTTTCTTTTCTTCTTCTTTCTTTCTTTCTTTTCTTCACGAATGATGCAGTTTCTGCAAAGACTCTGATAAATTGAGATGCAGGGACGATCCTTGGGACGTCGAGGGACTTAGTTGTTTTGGCGTTTCTATTGGAGAGGAGGACGAAGAACTAAACGAAGTAGCCAGATTGTGCATGCTCAGAGATTTGGACAGTTTGGCGTTTAGCAGCGACAAACTAGTGACCTGAAATGGGAGCACAAAGTTGACATTTGGGCATTTTTCTTTAGATCAATAAAACAAAAACTGTATTTAGTGTGAAGAAATGTGATTAATGCATGCACCAGTCACCTGCTAGTAGTGCTCATTTGGGCAAGAAAAGTTTGTACTCCACAACGGGGGTGCACATTGGCGTTGGCAATTGAAAGTTGTTAGACTGGAAACAAAGTAGGAGGAAGATGATAATACATGTGAAGAGAAACACGAGATGAATGAGTAGTGATGAAGTCCAAGAAGCCCAAAAATCCATGAAGGCGAACATACCTGAGCTCGAAGATTAGCAATTTTGTCTTGCATCTCTCTTATTTTGTTGGATTGGTCCATGGTGTTGGCTGAAAAATTCATTTGTTACTTCTGAAAGATTTGATCACTTTAAAATTCTTTTTCACTTACCCAAGTCACCTTCGGCCATCATTTCTTGGTTCTGCAAATAATAAAGAAAAGCGAAATGTACCTAAAAAACAGACTAGCTTTCTCAACGGTGATTTTCCTACCTTATATTCTAGAGAGGATATTTTCTGAGTTAGTTCTGCCACGCATTGGGTGTTTTCGGCCTCGCGAATACGAGCCATCATCAGGTCCTCTTTCATGCGGGACTCCAAGTCGGCGTATTTCCGCTGAGCCTCACGAACTTGCCTTTCCAATTTAGCTTCAATGCTGGTCTTACTTTCTAAGCATTCCTTAAACCGATTGGTCTCTTCCGCTTGTCTTTTCAATTGGTTAGCTATGACTTGGTTCTGAAGATAAAAAAATATGTTTTCATTATTTTGTAACCACAGCGTACGGCCCCTTCTCAGATTTTAGGGGAGGACGTCTCTGTTTAATAATTGACATAGGTACGTACTTGTGTTTCAAGCTCCATCACTTTGAGTCTAGAAGCCTGCAACTCAGCCTCATTTTCGACCTCAATCAATCTTGCTGTCATCAATTCTTCTTCTAATCTGGCGGTCTCGGATTTGTTCCCCTCCAAGAAGGATCCCAAGAGCTTTTTGGGCGTGCTAGGAACTACGGAAATGGTTTGTGAAGCGCCACTACTACCCGCCGCCGCGTTATCAGCCTCTGATTTCTGCTGTAAATGCTTCTTCCACATACTGGAGAGTTCAGCTACCTTGGATTTGAGGTCTTTGAGTGCTAAGTTGGCTTCGGCTTCACGTAACTTGGCGGCAGCCAACTCCTCTTGCAAACTAGCCACGTCGTTTTCCGGCACCGTTTCACGCATTTTCTTCTTTTCCTCCTCCAGTTCGGAGACCTTTCCTTCCAGATTTCGTATACTCTCCTCGTTCTCGGCTTCTCGCAGCCTAACTTTGATGAGCTCGTCTTGCAGACAATTAATCATTTCTTCTTTCTGACGAATGATTTCCTTTGACTGTAGCGAGATCTCTTCAGGTGGCGGAATCGGAGGCCGTTCGGCTATCTCCGAGAGCTTACGGATACGATCTTTGGCTGTTTCCAACTCAGCGCTGGTGTCCACGTCATGTTGTTTGATGGCTGCCAATTCACGTTTGATAGCAAAAGTCTGCTCCTCTACTTCCGCGCGGGTGACTTGTCCCTGAATCAAACGGTCAGCCAGGTTGCTACACTCCTGTTCAAGAAGGTCGACTCGTTGCCGCAATAATCGATTCTCGGTGCGTAATCTCTGCAATGCAATATGTATTATTCTGACATTATCTGTGACCTTGTAAATCTTGACTTACCCGGAGCTCAATCTCGTCTTCTTTTTCTTTGGTCTTCATGGTAGTATATTCCTTTTCCAGCTTCTTCATTTTCTTCTGGTTAATCTTGATGCTAAATGCCAAGTGTATGACTCCCTCGGGATCGGCCTCGAAATTAGCCGGCATGTCTTTTTGAAAGTACTGCAGTATAAGAAGAAGACGAAAGGATATAAAGATGGAATTCATGGAGCTCATAAAAGGTTGGTGCATAAAAGCCCACTTACGCGTATAACTCCTTCCATGTCTTGGACCAGTAACTCGTTTTTGCCCAGCATGAGGAGGGCCAGGGCTAGCCGAAATATGGCTTCAATGCCGTCGGCCAGGAAGCAATCCATGATACGGCAGGATAGGTGGATAGGGAGTGAAGTAGTAAAAAGCGTCAGAAACCAGCTGCTGGCATAGAGATTGGTGTGGATCGACTGCGACTGAAAGTGCCCGTATAAATCCGGAATGTGTTCCTGCACCAGCACTTCCAGCTGGTACATGCAAAGACCCAGCTCCGCCATGGAAGGCTTGAACATTTCACGCATTCGGTAATCTTGCATCAGTTTCACCAGCACCGCAAAAGTCTCCTCCTCTGGCATCTGAAAGAATAAAAGACGCGTAAGTAAGTAGTTAGGTACATACAAACAATTCAATGGCGGCAGCTCTTACCTGCATCAAGAGGAGACCAACGATAAAGGCCGAACCTTGGCAGTAGCCCACTTCGCGGTCGTGGATGGAGTAGGCCTTCATGACGTTGAACAAGGCCTCTTGACCGATCCCATCCTTCTTCTTAAAAAAGTCATGTTCTGGGTAGGTGCGAGCAATGTCCCTTCTGATGACCTTTTCGCAGGCTGATTGTCTCTTCATGTAGTCGGCGTATTTGGCCTTGTCTTTGGACTCGTGAGCTGAACAGAGGAGCTGCCAAGCCATGCCGCGAAAATGATGGGGAATGCCTCTTCGAACCAACTCCTAATGAAAAGAATGAATCAGATGATTTTCCTTCAAAGCTTTCTTAACTGTCATCTCTTGCTTACAACTACAAGCCTACTACTTCCTTTGTTCATACATATTACAAAAGTACTACTGTCGCATGTTCCCTCAAGACTGCTACTACATTGTTGTTGCAACATTTTTCTCCTCCTATTCTTCAGTTTGCATCACTGCTATCACAAAATGACCGCTGCTTTTCTGCTTGGCGAAAAAGCAGAGTTTTTCCAGTGACTTTGATGAGCAAAAACTACAGGATTACGCGTGGAGTATCGACCGCAGCAACCCGCTTTCTCGGCTACTGCTACTGCTCTTGAAAAAGAAAGAAAGAAAAAAGGCCAACTAGCTTGCTAAGATGGAAAGAAAAAAAAAGTTGTAAAAGGAAGAAAAGTTTAGACGAACGTTCTGTTCTCTACTGCTGTTGCCCTCAATTTCTCGCTTGCGGATTACGTTTACGAACCTTGAGTTGAGGTTGCTTCTTTTTGTACCACGTCTCCCACTCATTGATAATCTTGCCCCAAAGTGTCCAGGCATCTTCCTCCGTGTTCTCCTGCAAGCTAATGCTCCCTGAAGTGATGGAGATTTGGGACGTCTCGGAGGATCGGCGAGAATGGCCACTCTGGCATGACAAGGAATTGAGAGATTTAGCGTCCGTCTCAATCAGCCTGCAAAGACACAGATTATTCAAAAGAGGTCTACAATTCATGCAAAAAAAGCTCGGCAGCGACTACTGCACTCGTGCATAGTCAGTGCACTTTTTTAAAGGTTTTCCTTCCTTCTTTACCCCTCCCGGCCTTTTACCCATTTCGACAAGACTGCTGCTGTTGCAGTAACATCTCAGAATTGTTGCCTGCTTCTCTCCAAGACGGATTAGCCTCCGCCGTCAGCCACTTGGCCCAATCACTAAAGTAGCCCGACATGGTATTAAGAGTGCGTCGGTGTCGACTACACTTAGCCTTAGCCAAACGTCGACGAACGGGGCCCTGAGAAATAGGCGATGGGCTAGTATTAGCTGCTTCTACTGGAGCCTCAAAGATCTGTTCGATCTGGCGCTGCACTACAACTTGGTCATCGTTGACCTTCTTGGCACTAAGCAGAGATGACGAGGCCTTGACCATCAACCAATTGGGGTCAACCTCCTCCTCCTCCTCCGAGGCTGAGCCACCCGAAGAGGATGAGGATGGATATACATCTGTGGTTAGGTGGTAAAAGTTCATCACACTCCAATCCAGTCTACTTGAAATGACAAAGGTGGCAGCCAGTACAACTCTGCATCATTCTGGACTACTCAAAAGAGAGCATCGTTCCACACACTCCTGAATGAAGGCGCACACCTACCTCCTTCTTCATCAGTATAGCACACACACACACTACCTACATACAACTAGGTAATCTAGCACAGGTGCTGCTGCTGCAGGCTCCTATCTCTAAGAACAACATGAGTCACTCTCCCTCCCCTCCTTTTTCACTACCAACATGGAGAAATGGCAGGAGTTGACTTCACCCTTTCGATTTGCATCTCTCTTTCTAAAAGATCGTGTGTTCGGGCTGTGGTTGACATCAAAAGAGTCTTCTCTGTCCTCTTTCAGATTGGAAAGTCAAGGGTCTATAAATTCATTTCCTGTGATTGGCTGAAACTTACCGGTTCTGTTCCTCCAATTTCTTGAGCAACTCCAGTTCTGCGCAGGAAATCTCTTTAGGTAAAGAATTGTTGTTGCCCTCCTGGGATGAAGAAGAGCTGTTACTCCTGCTGTTGGGGTTGGCCGCCACTTCCAACTCTGGGTTGACGTCGGTCATGTCTGAGGAGTCGGTGGAGATCACAGACTCCATCGATGATTTTCGGCTACTGACAGAGTCTTCCTCGCTGCTGCTGTTGCTGTTCTTTTCCGAGGAGCGGCTACTGTCGTGGAGGAGGTCATGTTCAACGACTTCAATGAAGGCTGCCAAGGCTGAAGTGCGACCAGATGATAGCGAATCTCCCCTGCAAAGTAAACATTCTGAATTCAAAATGGTCCTTGTTGATGTTGCTTTCAACTGGGAAAGTTGGCCTAAAGGAAAGTTGGAAGAAGCGAGAGAGAGAGAGAGAAGGAGATGCAGCCGAGGCACGCCAGAATGAGTTTCCAATTCATCCTAGTCGTCATCATCACTCCTTCTTCTTCTTCCGTATCGTGGCTACTGTCAGCAGAAGTTTCTGCCTGTCAAAAGTAGAGAAAGCAACTTTTGTCATGGTTGTGGAGCCAGAGGAAGAGAGAAAGAGAAAAGCCGGAGCAGTTGTTCAGGCCTCAATGCGACATCATCTAAAGCATTGGAATCTTTCTGCTTAGAGGAGGGAAAAGCTGCCCTAGACACATCAAACAAGGAATGTAATATAGCCAGTGACTACTACTATGTACTATACTATGTACTAATACAGCTGCCGCGTTCTTTCTCCTAGTGTCCTGCTATGCTACGCATTATTCTACCGCCGCCGCGGCGATGCTTCGCATTCGTGTCTCTTTTTTCCCCCACTTTTTCACCTTCCGCTGGTGTTTGTTCGAAAGCAGATGACCTTTTTTAAAAAGGGAAAGCTTTGCTGGCTTCCTGCTTCTCCTGTTTGGGGATACAGTCAAGAAAGTCGTGTCGTCGTCGATGGCCCAACTGATAACTTTTGCGACTACTACTACAGCTTTGACAGACTCCTCAGAACATGTCCAATAAGAGTACCATCCTGGAGAAAATGGCCCAAGCGGAGGCCGAGCGAGAGGAGCACCGACGACTACAAGACGACAAGGATCGTCAATTCCGCTTAACCATGGAAGCCATTGAACGAGAAAACTCGCACAAGTTGGCCGACGCCAAGAAATCCATGGCCATGCATTCCGCCCTCAATAAGAAAATTGAACTGAAGCGAAAGGAAGAGCGGCAAAGACAAGTGACGAGAGAAACGGCCTCCGACCAGCTCAAAGAGAGGCTAGCCTCCACCTTTCACAACTTGGAACTCAACTCTTCGGCCAGTAACTTGGAAGCCTGGTGTCAGGAGTGCGGCTGCATTCACACTTCAGACGTGGTACAGCAGAATGGTAATAGCGAAGAAGAGCACGATTAGCATATGCAATGATGCAATCAAGCTACTGCTTTTCTTCCAACTCTACTTGCGTTTCCCATCTCTCTACTTACTTCACGTGCATCTCTATCTCACCCATTTCATCCATGATTGCTTATGACAGCCATCATCATCTGAGCTGGAGAAGAGAAGGCCTTCTGATAATGGGATGATGAAGATTTGATCCCCGTCAAACATCCACTTGCATTTACGAATAAATCGTCAGTGCTTTTGTACTACACTGCCTTCAGGCTATTCAGAACACAATTACCTACGCGGCATCTTCAGTTTTGCACCTTGATATTGGGATGGGAGAAAAAAGTGGCAATTTTTTCAATAGGATCATCGTATACTTCTGACTAGCAGAGCGACAGTCAGTATGTCCAAGAATCACCACGACGACTACGATTGGACGACGAACAAATAGCGCTTCAAGGTTATTTCCCAGAGCCATTAAAAACGACGCCGACAGTTCCTTCTAAAGCTACTGTAAGTGTTGCCTAGCGTAGTATATGCATCTAGATCTATAACAAAATTGTCCTACTGAAGATTTCCAAAATGTGACTTAGTTTGAAGGTCGACATCAAAAAGTAGATCTCAATATCAATGATAGGCTTAGCTCCTTCTAGTTCTAGTATGTTGTCTGCTCAAAAAGAATAAAACCTATTCAAGCGCTCTGGGCAAGTAGGGGGAAGTGACCTCGAAAATTCGTCTTTATGGGCAACATGAAACGCCGGCGGCGGCATCACGGCAACAGAGACCAAGACACTTCCTCATCGCCAAGTTGACCGAACTTCCACATTATGTAGCCATGCTAATTCTGGGGCGTTGTCTCCCTTCTCGGAAAGTATGTCGTCAAAACTAGCAGCAGTAGCCGAACTCGCCGGGTGATGCCCTTTTTAACCGCGCCGCAGCAGCAGCTTGATTTTCACATGCATGAGTGAAACAGCTAAGGCAATGCACATTTTCGCCTCTGACAATGACCCTTTTATCTCTCAGAACCCAGCGTGCATCGCAGTGTACCAGTGGTTGGTGAAAAAAGAGAAGAGAAGAAAATTCCTGAGGAGGAGGCAACCTACAATTTAACTTTGAACATTTGAAAAGTTTATCTCGCAGCCAAAGGGACCTAGTTACTACCTTTATTAGGGTAAAGATCGTCATGACTACGTGCCTGTCGACATAAGTAAGAATGTCAACATTTTTGTTTGATTTGACGGCTTCTTTATTTTGTTTGGTCTTTTTTTATCCAGCTCAATAAAGGAAGGGCTTTTAGAGAATAGTTGAAAGACTTGAATTTGAAGTTGTTGATCGTCGTCGTGCCATGCCGAGTGAACGTATATTTCACGCGTGTGTAAATAAGCTGCCTTGGCTCCTCATGCTTGCTGCTGCTAGAGCAGGTACCCCTACTGCTGCCTGATATATGTACCTGCTATGGAAACACGATATCTAAGCCGCACCGCCGCCGCAAAGCACATAATGCAACCAAAAAAGGAGGTCTATAAAGTGGGCCGTAGCCTAGTTGGGAAACGGGGTCTTACCTCTTCTTGTTTTCAGCAATCCGTAGGGCCGGATGACCGCACGTTTTTAGACACCGACAGAGGCTGCAATGAGTTCAGAAAGGGCCTATCGCGAAGTACAGCAGCGCGGTCTCAATGCATTGGCCAGCGAGGGGAAACTGACGGATTCAGGTACCGCTCCAATGAAGAAGAGCGCTCTCAAGAAGAAAACGTGGCCGGGCACGACCATGATGGCACACCAAGAGAAAGAGAGAGAGAGAGCCTTGGTGGCTATGCCGTGGCCTCGACCAGCAGCCTTTCTCAGTCAGAGGAACCGAGGACATCCTTAAGAGTAGAAACGACAACTTGAATCGATCCTTCGCCTAGCTACGGCCGATGGGACAATGGCGGAAGAGGAGCAGAGCACCCATTTCAGAGGAAAGCCATGATATGATTTTTTGGGTCGGCCTCGAAAGCGGCCTCAACAGTAGTAGTAGCGGAAACTTTTACGATGTTAATTCTGGAAAGTAATGGCACTAACCTCGACTCGCTGTCATCCTCGCGAATGGTTTGCAAAAGGCGCTGATGGTGCTGGGCTTTCGCATAGAGGTTGCCGCCGGGAGGAGAAGAGGATGAACGACTCACAAGGGCCCTTTTGGGCGGAGTGACGCCGTCGAGGTAGATTATTGAAGAGTCTCCCCTAGAAAAATAAAAAGAAAGACACCACCATCATATATGAGAAAACTTTGCTCAACTTCTCACTCACGTATTTCTGCCGCCACTAATAGCCAAACTTTTTTTCAAACAGAGAATACTTTTCTTCTGGTCATGCAATCTTTTGTAAAAAAAAAAGCCCCAAAAACCAAACAGCATCGTACTAAAAATGTGTGTTGAAACATGGAATAATATCACACATATACTTAGTACTTACTGTCTAGACACCTACACAAACTACAGTAGACTTCCGATTTAGTGAAGTTTTTGGTCAGCAGGTAAATCACTTCACTGAATCAACTGCTTTTTTGCTACATATACAATACATATCAGGAATATTCACTAAATATACCTTAACTAAATGGGGAGTCTATTGTACTATTTTTACACAATTGAAATTGGACTCTTTTTTTTACTTTAGTTATTAAAATGAATTCGATGTGAAAAACATTGAGCTTACCTTGAAGTGTGAAGATTATTTTGCGACCAAGTAGTGTAGGCCATAAGTTTTTCCAGGACCATCGTTTGCGAGATGTTAGTTGGCTTAAGGTCACACGAAGAAGAAGATGAAACAAGGCAGGGATACCGACCCTGACATTATGATCAATTATGTCTTTTAAAAGCAGTAACAACAGGCTCTTGATGTCATTGCCTCAAACTGACCCAATTTTCAGATTTTCTCTCTGACGCCCACTGATATGAGACGCAACTTTATATGACAGATGTGTTCGCCACCGCCGACTTTTAGATCTCGACTAGCAGCAGCATCGAGGGGCGCTCCTGATCATCGCCTTCCTCTTTTGATGCGCGTTCCCCCCAGCGGTAGGCCTGTAACCAAATGGCTGCTGCCGCTTTACAGATTGTTGGACCAAACATTGGCCTTATCAGTTACTTACGTGATGCATCCTGGGAAATAGAAAGTCACATAACACCTACAAGTCTGGAATGTTTTGGACAGTGATGACCACATGGCTTTAGACACTTTAGAGCACTTACGGCTAATGACACTTTATCTCTGGTGAAAACATTAAAAGTGAAGCAAGAAAACGATTCTTGAACCTTTGTAGGTTTTCACTGCTACTATATGTACCTAGGTAAAATATGTTTGAAACTTTGTAACAGTTGTTCTGATATGAAACTGCTGCGTGTTCAATGTACGCTTGCAACCTTGGCCTCATTATTACTTACTTTTTGACCGCTCACAATCATTTAAAACTACCGATTTGTGGTAGGTAGTAGTAGCAGGCAGGCACTTGAGCGAATGAAGAAGGCAATCAAGGAGGCAATACCTTTCAAGGACGACGGACGTTCAGTAACTCTTCGATATTCTCAGAGATGCAGAGTGGATCTGTTTTCGATTTTTGTTGCATTTCACTCAGGCCTCACCTCACACTACTTTTCTTCTTCAAAATATTTTCCTTCTGGTTTACAATATCTATCCTATCTATCTACGCTAACTTTCTTTCGAAATTTTTCAATTTTGCAAAAGAAAAACAACGCAGTGCCAACTGCAAAGTCTTTGGGTGATTGACTGATTGGTGGTGGCTACTTGAATTGGTCTCAATAATTACATCTATATTTAGTATTTACGTAGGACATATAGCTAATCTAAATGTGTTCTGGGATCATTTTTATAATTTTTTCACTAACAGACAAAGTCTGAAAAATAAGCCAAAATATTTTGAAATTCCCGCAAAAATATAGAGTTTTGTCGAGTCTAGCTTCTTTGAAAACCTTGTCAATAATTTTAAGGCATTGAAATTTTCCAATATTCTGATGAAAACATAAAAGATAATAAGAAGGGGAAATAAGTAGATATAAATGATTTGTAAATTAAATTTTCAACTCATAAATACTATATATTTGTCTTCTTTGATGTCATAATGAAGACCTTCAAATCAAAAGTAAGCTCTAGCTGCTGGGGAAGAAAAGTTGGATCCGAGTCTTATTCGAAAACAAACAGCTGACCTTCCTTTTCTGTTTATGGCTGCCTAGTGAAATACAGGGTAAGAAATTTGTCATTTATGTAAGTTATACTATGCTGTGAGCTAAAGCTTGAAGTGTACAATTGACAGAAGTCTGTAAGAAAACCTCGAAACTTTCTGACCCGCTTTCTACGAACCAATTGATCTAGATTAGATTTATTCTTAGTTTTTTTTTCTGCTATGAGAAATACGTCAGATTTTTGTTCTATGGTGAAATTGTTTGCTTTTTAAACAATAAAGAATTGTCTATATGTCGTAAAATTTCCTTAGTTCTTTTCTCAATTATACTTTTGGACTTTTCTAGAATAAAATTTTCTGTCTTCTAAGGAAGATGGTTATGATACTCCTCGATTCTACATTTACGTACCCTTCTTTTTGTTTCTACAGATCTTGAATTTCTGGTCGGCGCCAACACTACCCTCTCAAAATGAGTTCTTTAAAGTTACAAAAGCGCTTGGCCGCTTCTGTTATGAAATGCGGCAAGAACAAGGTCTGGCTTGATCCCAATGAGATCAATGAGATCGCCAATGCCAACTCCAGGCAAAACATCCGCAAACTTATCAAGGATGGTCTTGTAAGTGAAAATTATTAACCAGCTTATCTCATTGTCTTAAATCATTTTATTACGCTAATTTCTTAATTGTAGGTGATCAAGAAACCTGTCGCTGTCCATTCGAGGTCCCGTGTTCGTGACAACACCGAAGCTCGTCGCAAGGGCCGTCATACTGGTTACGGTAAGAGGAAAGGTACCAAGGATGCCAGAATGCCCCAGAAAGAAATGTGGATGAAAAGGATGCGTGTTTTGAGGCGTCTCCTCAAGCGTTACCGTGAGGCCAAAAAGATTGACCGTCATCTGTACCACGAGTTGTACTTGAAGGCCAAGGGCAACGTGTTCAAGAACAAACGTGTCTTGATGGAATTCATCCACAAGAAGAAGGCTGAAAAGGCCAGGTCCAAGATGTTGACCGATCAAGCCGAAGCCAGAAGGTCCAAGGTTAAGGAGGCCAGAAAGAGGCGTGAAGAAAGATTGGCTACCAAGAAACAAGAACTCTTGGCTACCTATGCTAAAGAGGAAGAAGCTGCAACAACTGGAAAGAAATAAACGTGTAGCTTTTCTTATTGATCAATATAATCTGGCGTTATTTCTTTCACAAATCACAAGTAGTATCGTTCGTGACAAACTACATGTCCTTTTTCCATGTACTCTTCTTTGGTCACTGAAATGCTAGACATCACTGGATCATCGGCAATGGCAGCGCCCCCTTCCCAGGCGTATCCTGTAGGGTTGTCTGGTAGTCTAACGATGACCTTAAATAAAAGAAATTAGAAAAATAAGGAATTTATAGAACCTAGAAGAAAGGTCTTACGTCGTAGATGTCCGCCGCCAAAGCTCTGACGTCTTTTTCGACCCGTTCACGTATGTTTCTGAGGCAAGCATTGCCTCCTGTTAATACTATGTTTCGATATAACCAAGGCTGCACTTGGGGCTCGCACCTCGAAATGGATTCCACTATAGCTTCAGGGATACCAGTTTGGGATATTCCCACATCAGAAGGGCTGAACAGTAGCTCTGGAACGGCGAATCTCTCGTTGTTCAAACGAATCATTTGTTCCACTATGCAATCATCTTTGGGCTTCTTTCCTGTTTGTTCGGCAGGCTTGAGATATCCTCTGCGAATCGATGTGAAATCTGGCAACACGTAGTCTCTGGAGATCTGATATTGAAAGTCTGGATGTCGCCGTGGATTTATTTTGCCCTCCGCATTAGACTGGTTCATGTCCTTCTTGTAGTCCAACGACACAAAGCAGGAGTCTTCCTTGCAGGCATTCATCACGTACGTCTCATCGAGGACATGAATTTGGCGATAGGATATGATCTCTTTCAGGTGATTGGTAAGAAGTTTGCCTCCAATATCTATTCGGACGATTGCGTCTTTTACCCGTTTTCCATCAATATAGGGAACGATGTGAGTAAAACTATATCCGGAATCCACTACCAGGCAGCACCGTTCTTCGGGGAATTCTGTTTTGTTCTTGTAGCAACTAAGATCAGCTGGGTTTGTTCGAAAAATGCTTTTAAAGCCATATTCCTCAAATAACAGCTCGCTTAGTCCCTCTTTGATGGAATTAAAGTTGAAATAGGGCTCTGTAAAAATCAGATCAATGGCGGATAACTTATGGTCCATTTTGAAGCAGCTCGATCCAAACAAATAGTCCCAAACCGTCTTTTGGTGATCCCAGTTGACTAAGTAGCCTTTTTGAAAAGGCAAAATGTAAAAGAGAGAAGACAAGTCACGACAGTCGTCCATTTGGTCGCCAACAAAAGCTCTTCTTTTCTCACTTTTTGCTTTGGTAATACAATTTGGAACCACTCGTGGGGCATGCATATTACTGTGGCCAGCCTTTAAGGTCCCACCTCCATTGTCAAGTACAAATACATGAGAATTTTCAAGCACCGGCATCATTCAGACGGTCGTATTTTCCTCCTTGTTTCAACTTTCACGAATGGACTAACTAAATTCAATCTTTTGTTTTGACTTTCTGTTTATGTTTGCGCTCGCGGCTCGCCTCAGTTTAGTCGGCATCACCTACACTCAGCTCACAGCTAAGGCTGAATCCGAAGCGGCATCGGGCCTGCTCAGTGCTCAGTTTATTTGAGGTAGAATTTTTAAGAAATAAACAAATTATTGAAAAAATAGTAAAAAAACAAAACCAAATAACGATCAAAATGGCAGAACATGGAATTGGCAATGCTGTAGCAAATCACTACAATAAACTTGAAGAGAGAGGGAAAGAGTTTCGTAGAGAATCAAGGTAAACACAACAGCGCTTGAAAACAGGATACAGGAACCACTACTACAATTTAGTTCTTTTCAATTTCCAGAATCTTTCATATGCGCAACTTTAACAATTGGACCAAAAGTATGCTCATCAATGACTTTGCTGACAAAGTGAAAAAAAGCAAACCAGAGTCTTACAGGGATCATCGAGGTCAACGTGACATTAGCAAACCAGAAGAAAGTTTTACTGTATTAGATATAGGTTGTGGCAAAGGTGGGGATTTGGGGAAGTGGTCAAAAGCTAATATTGATCATCTGGTGGGTATCGATATTGCCGGAACATCAGTGGAACAGGCTAAAGGCCGTTATGGAGAAATGAAGGCTCGTAACAGACATAACCAAAATATGTTTTCGGCTAACTTTTATACGGCTGATTGCACCAAAGTTGACTTGGAAACAGTGTACGAGGATAAAAATGTAACCTTTGATATAGTCAGTTGTCAAATGGCTTTTCATTACTGCTTTGAAAGCATAGAACAAGCCGATGTCATGTTAAAGAATATCTCTCAACGATTAAGACCAGGGGGATTTTTTGTTGGTACAACTCCAGACGCTAATGAAATTGGTAAGTCGTTTGTTGTTTTGGTTCCTTTATATTCTTCTGTGTACTTTATGCTAAAATCAATTGTGTTCTTTCAGTGACCAGAGTCAAGCAGAAAACAGCCTCAAATTCTGTTTTCAAGATCAATTTTGACCCACCTTTGGATGACAATAGTCCTCCCAATCTGTTTGGAGCCAAGTACGAGTTTTCTCTGGAAGGAGTGGTAATGGAATGCCCAGAGTTTCTTGTACATTTTTCCACTTTCGTAGAATTGGCAGAGAAATATGGACTTACTCTCGTTTGTCGTAGGAGATTTGACAGCTACTTCAATACGGTACGTTCATGTCCTAATTTAAAAGAATACTCGTGAATATTATTTTCAAATATGTTTCAGTGGAAGGACTCTCCGAATGGAGCCCCCCTTTTGAAACGAATGAACTGCCTGGAACAACTTTATCGAGATCAAAGGCGGCCATTGGCAGGAGGGGATCCAAATGGTCCTCAATACGCAGAAGCAAGAAATTTTTTAGATGCTCATCCGGATTTGCATTCAATTGGTACAATATCTAAAGATGAATGGGAGGCCATAACCCTGTACCTGGTGTTTGCTTTTAAAAAGCTTCGATAAAGATATTTATTATTTATTATCGTCAAAGAATAATCATCATCACAATTTCTCAATGAGCTGAATAAACCAACCCGCAAGACAAAAGAACTTACTATAGTCTGACAAACGATTTGAAGACAAGTTAAGTAACGTCAAAATTGTTCATAAGCATTGGTTGAATTTGTCAGTGTGATCCGACGTCGACGGACAACTCCGTCTCTTGGAATTCTTGCGGCAGCGGCTCTCCTTTTGCGGTTGACAACGGAGGTTTTCTTATAAAGCGTTATCTTGGAGTTGGGAAAAGGTTTCAACTCTGGCTCCAGTGCAGCTATCTCTTTCCTGGTAATCATGCCAACGACTTCATTTTCCACATTGACAATGACCAAGTGACGCATTCCCATGTTTCGAAAGAGATTGTAGACAGCTGGCATCAACATGGTCGACGAGGCTGTGTAAGGAGCTGAATCCATCGCATTGGAAAAATTCAGAGTACAGTCCATTTTCTCTTCGGGAACGACAAAACTGTTCAAGTTGACGAATCTTGGGTACTTTTCTCTCAAGAGTTCATAACTCTCCGCCACTCCACCAAACCTATTGTCTTCTTCATATAATCCGTGAAAGAGCATCGTAACAATGTCATGTCTTTTCATAAGACCTCGCATTCGTCCATAAGACAAAGTGTTATCATTATTGGCACGAATCTCTGAGTCCACCACTGGGAAGGCGTTGTGTTGCGTTTCCTTCAAAGTTGTCAAAGTTTCCTTAACACTGGAGCGGATATTTAGTGTTTTGACATTCTTGTTCATCATGTCTTTTGCCGTTATGGTGCGCAATTCAACTTTGGGTTCGTAAGGGAGCAAGGGTATGCCCAAAATATTGATGTGAATATCTGGAGAGCAAAAAAAAAAAAGTTGAGAAAGTGAAACAATGACATTCGACGAGGTGACTAAAAGAAAGTTTACCATAAAGGCCTTCGTTGATGAAGTCGCCGATAATTTTTGCCATGAAGACGGTGACAAAAATGGGGAAAATGTAGGTGAGGTTGCCAGTGGCTTCTAAAATAATGGCTGTCAGAGAATAGGTTAACCTGAAACATACATCAAGCACATGATTCTACTATTTAGTAAATATATATTTATCAAAAAACAGCAAAAACAGCAAAAAACAGCAAAAAGTCCTATTTTTAAAAAAGAATTTCATACCTGATGGTACCAGCTAGTTGAGCACTTGCTCCAATAAGTGCGAATTTGCCCAGATCTCCCCAGTCGAATTCTGGTAGGTAATAAACCAGAGCCATGCCGGTCAACCTCCCCCAGGCAGCCCCAATGAGTAAGGATGGGACAAAAAGGCCGCTGGATATGAACATTCCATAGGTCCAACAGGCCAGAAAGAAATAGAAAATAGCGAAAGCTAGAAGGGTGGTGAAACTATGAGCTCCTTCCATATCGTGGAACAAGGACCTCACGCTCTCTTCGGGAGTCTTGTACCACAGACTTGCGGCGGCAGAGGCTTTACCGTCTTGGCAGTAAAGCCTGACGGGAGTCTCATTGATGTCGACGTCGTAGGACCTACAATCGTTGATGGTGTACATCATGGTGTAGGCTAAAGTTGAGACGGTCAAGGCGCAGGTCAGGACCTCTGCAACTTTCGAATATTTGCTGTTCATTCGGCTGATCCTAAATTGAGTCAATCGCCGGTTGAGCTCATTGAAAAGAGCCCCAGATAAGCCTCCAAAAATACCCATGAAACAAAAGACAATCAATTGGAAGAAGTTGTAGTAAGCATCATCAAATTCTCCGAAGCTGATTAGACCCCCATTACTCATTTGTCCCGGAATTCCTTTCAAAATGGAGTTGAAAATGTTCAGCATAAAGAAACTGGTGATGGCACACATGGCGGTTCTCCAGAGAGTTGCATGGTTGATGTAAGAGGCACCTTCAGAACCAAGAAAAGATGTGTCATATTTTTGCACGGAAAAGGACTGAAAGTTGTAAAGTTACCTTCTTCGATGGCAAATAATAGGCCACCCAAAGGTGCTCCAAAGGCGGAAGCCACGCCCGCCGCAGCTCCAGCAGCCACAAAATCTCTTTTCTCCTTGTCGTTTCGGTAAGCCTTGTTAAATCTCGTAGTGATTGGTAGAGAGGTTGCTTTTCCTTGCGAAATTCCGGCAGCTACAATTGACCCAGAATGAATCATAGGCCCTTCTTTTCCAACAGCAAGGCCACCGACCACACTGAAAATGACGCCGATTGCCTTTCCCACCAGGGTTTTGAACCGCATCAATCGGGGCATATTGACTCCGTTTAAGTAACTTTTGATCTGGGGAATGCCACTACCTACAGCATCTGGAGCAATAACACAAAGCATGGTAGCAACTCCACAGCACCCGACATTGATGGCTACGGATATCAAATAAGCCAAATGTGGCGAATCCTCTTCATACGAGCGTTGAATCCACATTGATAAGAAGTGGTACTTGTACAGAGTTCCATATTCGATAAATAATTGAATACCAAGGGCCAACACAGCAGTCAGAATCCCGATTAAAAATGCTAACGGCCAGCGATTAAAATCCGTCCGCAACACCTCTGTCAATGTACGTTTTCCGGCTTGAATGTATTGCAAAGCGCTGCTTCCTTCAGTGTAATCAAAGCTTTCATATTCAGCATTGATGGTATTCATTGTTCCAGGGCCAAGGGTTCCTCTGTGGTTACTTTGACAAACTTTTTCTGTGGCATCAACATTTTCGATGTCAATGTCAAGGGTGAATCCACCATCGTCAAATGGATCGATTGAGTCCTCATTTACGTCAGGTATTCTTGCTTTGGGCTTGGCCATGATTGCCTCAAGGTAATTCGGACCAACCATTTTTTTGAATACATTTTGTTCCTGTCGCAGTCTGTTGAAGCGTAGCACCCATTCCGAGACGCCTTCTTCGTCGTCGTCATCCTCAACAAATTTTTTGGTTGAGCTGCAAATACATATTAGGATGATTGAAAAATCTCCATCCAATTACCTAGGTTCTAAAATTATGTAAAACTAAAACTTACATTAAGATTTTGTGAATTTTCTTAGATGTGGATTTTTGACCAGCGATTACACCGTTTTTCCCTAAGGATTCAGCAATCCTGGAGGCGTTTTCCCTCTGATGCTTTGGCACAGTATGAACAAAATCAACTTCGTCTGGCCTACTTTCGGCCATTCTCATTTGCAGATAAACAAAACCAGTGCTTTAAAGATTCCTTTGTGGTTTATTTTTTACTTTGGTTAGCATTCGTAACGATTCGTCAGTTCGTCTTTGTCAATTTGTGATTTTGCGTCTCTCAATGTTTTTGACAGGTCTCCTTGAAAAATGGAGCGAGGTGATATGATTCAGACAGGAAGAACTGAAACTCCTCCTTGACGAATTATCAATTCATTCAAAATGTGAGAACTAATAAGCATGACTCTTAAATTTCTGGTTCATCCAAAAATTTTCTAATAAAAAACTGCTTTCTTTTCTTTTTTGATGGTTGGAATTTGGAAATAAGTCTTTCGGTAGAGATACTTTCGAACTTTCATCTGCTAAGTATTTTGTAAACAATTGATCTATCTATTCTTTTTGTTAGATTTTTTCGCTAACTTTGAGATGGCATCTTCGACACCAACTGGTATTCCTTATGAACCGACTATGACAGCCTTAACTGTACCGTTGCTCATACCATCAACAGGTTCATCTCATGTCCAAAAGTCTTTGGAAATGACTGGACTTCAAGGCCAACATTTTATATCCATTCAAGACCAAAGATTTGTCAAAAAAGAGGTTGATGAACCAATCAATGAGACGACAATCAAAAGCGTATCTTCAACTTCACTTCCCAAATGTTGGAATTTTCTATTGGGTACCGTTCAAAAAAGAATGCTTCATTGGAATAACAAGCGGACAATTGGCAATGAAAATGAATTATTTTCGTGCTTGATAAACGAAGTGGTAGAACTGATGAGTGCTTTCAAAGCTTTTGTGAAAGCTTGTCTACAAGAGGCAGATAAGGATCATACAGATAGTTTCCAACTTACTTCAGAGATTTGTCTTGCTTTGGGAGTTCCCCTGGAAAGTTCATGGATAGTCAAAGGTGCTCAAGACATTGATCCTCCCCATTGTTACTTTTTCCAAAGCGGCGGAGTAGACTTAAGCAAGAGGGAATATAATTCCGATGAAGATTATGATATCGATACTCATTTTGACCACATTGAAGAAGAAGAAGAAGAAGATAGCACAAAGTTTAACTCAAATAAGCAGGAAAATCAGTTCTTCTCCTGCTATTTATGCAAAACGTCTTTTGAGTCAGCCAACGCTTTGCTGCAACATAAAAAGACGGAGCACAGTGCCAAGAAAAGTGCCTCGCTTCCGAAAAACAGCATTGAAAAACTATTCAAATGCGATCTCTGTGATTTTTCTGCATCTGCTCAAAATGGGTTATCTCTTCACAAAAGAAAACTCCATCATTTGGATAAGAACAATGAAGTCGTCAACACTGCTGCTGATAATCCAGACTTTCATGCGCGAGACCCCGAAGATTTCCAGCATCAATGTTCACAATGTACTCGACGTTACAAGAAGATCCATCATCTTGAACGTCACATCAGCAAATGTGATGGCATTCCCCCACCAACCTTGAAACCTCTGTGGCAGAAAAACCAGGATGGTCGTTTCAGCTGTGCTGTGCCAGGTTGTAATTCGGACAAGTCTTGGACATCCTCATTCAGTGTTTGGCATCATTTCAATGCAGAACATGCAGATATGCAAGACGAAGCCTATTGCGTCTTTCATTGTGACATGTGTTCAAGTAAATTTCCGACCCGCAGTATGTTGACCCGCCATCGAAATCACAAACATGAAGCCAATTTTCGCTTTCAATGTTCAGTTTGTCCCAAAAGATTGTCAAGCAACAAGTCTTTGAAGCTCCATATGACTCAGCACACAGGAGAGAAACCATTTGCTTGCGACTTTTGTAGCTACCGAGCAATAACTCAGTCAATTGTCAACCAGCACAAGCTAAGGATGCACGAAGGATCCATGCCTGACAAGGTGATTCCAAATTTCGTCTGTGAGATTTGTGGAAAATCGTTCAAAGTCAAGTCAAATCTGAAGGAGCACATGGCCTCACATTCAGAAACAAGATCATTTTTGTGTCCAATTTGTGGAAAATCATTGAAGAATAGGCAGTGTCTTAACCGACACTTGTTTACTCATGGTGTCAAGCAAACATGTTCAATATGTAATCGCAACTTTGCCAATGCCACCTCTTTAGGCATTCATCAGCGAGAAAAACATGGACTACGTAATTAAACGATGTCAAATCTGACCAGTTTCTTTTTGAGCATAGTAGGTCTCACAAATTGACTTTCATCATCGTCACCGTCTTCTTCTGTCTTGGTTTTGACAGCAGTAGCGTTTTCTGTATCATCAGTATCATCTTTCGGTCTCCGACTCTGTTCCACTTGGAGGTTCAATAACCTGTACAGTCCAGCTACTCTTCCATATGGACGTTTCTAAATAGGAAAATAGAAAAAAAAGTTGATTTGTGTGATCATCAATGATGAAATGTGCATACCTTAATGGCAGACTCAATGGCAAGTGTTGATTGACTCGGTAAGTACTCCTCGCTCATTTTTTGCAGCACTTCATCCTTGAAGGACTTTGGACTAGTGTTAGTTTGGCCAATCTGTTCGACGTTAAAGAACCAAGAATTTTCAATGATCTGCTTGATAGTTATTCTTTGCTTACTGTTAACTTCCAAGCATCTGGCGACCATTCTTCTTCCAAAGATTGAAATTCCTCTCATTTTTAGATTAGTTAGATGATGGTCATTGAATCCACCAAGGACCAATGTCATGGTCTCTTTGTTGTTTTTACCCTGGAACGGCAAACGTCCGACCATCATGGAATACATTACCACTCCAAAACTCCATATGTCAACGCTTGCACCGTACCGACGATCATCTTCGAAAATCTCTGGAGCCTGAAAACACAATCATTTGTAGGATCCATCAGCGAATAAGGAAAGGAGTATACTAACAGCAAATTCAGGACTTCCACAATGAGTATGCATAATACATCCAGGATACCATGCAACGGCAAAGCCAAAGTCAATTAGGACAACTTGAGGACGCTTATTTTCTTGAAGATGTCTTTTCATCACATTTTCCAATTTCAAATCCCTGTGAATGACTCTTTTGCCGTGCAAATAATGTAGAGCATCGGCGATTTGCTTGGCAATCTCTTTAGCAATATTTTCGTCGTAGTGCTTTTTCATATTTAGGTCTTCGAGTAATGTCAATCCTAGAAAAATGTAAAAAAATTAGATAAATTTTGGACAGTCTTTCTGAGGCTGTGAAAACCTTAAGAAATCTGATTCTTTTGATTGATACTTGATTGCGTGCTTACTGCTTACCATGAATATATTCCATGAAAATACAAAAGAACCTTTTGGAAGATGCCACTTCGAATATTCTCACAATGTTTGGGGATTTCAAATTAGCCAATAAATAAACTTCTCTATAAGTGCTTTTATACACAAAGGGATCTGCTTTAGAGAGATCGATGACTTTCATAGCGACCGTGGAGCCAGTCTTGATGTGGTTTGCCTTAAACACTACTCCAAAACCACCTTTACCAATTTGTCGTCCTAGAACGTAATTTCCAAATCTTTTTAAATGCTTCAACGACATTATTAATTTCAGTTGCGATTTGACGAGTAAATTGACACAAAATGTAGCGCAAGATTTTAACAACTTCATTTTGACGAACAATTTTTCCAATACTCAAAGGTAATTGAAAATCACTCTGAAGTGAATTGAAGAACTCAAAATGAAGGTCAACAAACTATAAGTGTACTTTCTTAGGGCTGGTGAATTGTAAAGGTTAAGTAAATCTTGTCAGTTGTCAATGAAACGATAGGCTTTTATCCAGTGTAAGGAGAATTCTTTTATTTCAAAACATTGATTCGAGAAAAAGGTAGGTAATGCTATGATCCTACAAAGCATTTGTTAGGTAGAGTACTGAGGTGCGGCGAAAAATGTACATGTATGATATTTCAATCAGAAAAAATGCTCTTTTAACGCCCCTCAATGTAAGAGGAGAGGTCAATTTCTTCGGGTAGCTCCGTAATGTCCACTTCAAATCTGTCTTGGACTTCGTTCAGAATCTTCGCATCTGTCTCGTCAGAGACAAAGGTGATTGCCAAACCTTTGGTACCAAAACGACCAGCTCTGGCTACCCTGTGGAGGTAGGTGTCTGTATCTTCAGGCATATCGTAGTTGAAAACGATGTTGACACGTTCAATGTCCATACCTCGGCCAAACAAATTGGTGGCCACCAAGATTCTCTGCAAAGGAATGAAAGTTTGTATACAATTCGATAATTGCCAAGACATCAATTTAATATGTTATCTAGGACGAGAAAAGGATTTTGAATCATTATTATTCCCATGGGCTCTAGGGCAAGGCAATTGATATTTGGTGCCAAGCCCACTATATTCATGGGCAATGTAACCGGAAAACAACAAAAAAAAGAGAATGAAAGACTTACTTTTTGGAAATCCTTGAACGATTGGTAGCGGGAGAGCCTCTCCTCTTGAGTCATACCTCTATGAATGGCGATGGCTGGAAAGTTTTGCTCAATCAAAAGTTGCGCCAAGGCCATGCAACGTTGTACTGATTTGACGAAGATGACCACTTGATTGAATTCTAGAACGTCAAGCAATTCAAAGAGTTTTCTGTTCTTTTCGGAATCCTTCAATTTCACGTAATGTTGCTGCAATCCATGAAGCGTTAGCTTAGCTTCGTCGTCCACGTACACCTCCATGGGCTGAAATAGGAGAAAAATAAGTGATCTGGAATTTCAATGGTGTTTGGGGGAGATGGGCTTAACCAGTCAACCAAGGCACTGTCCAATGAAACCAAATTATTCTGTCGTAGAAAAGTCAATACTTTTTTTTGCAGTCTCGTCAGTTTGAAGAAGGAATCCACGATGAAGGCATCAAGTCTGCCACAGGTGGAAAAGTATGATACTTGGTTCACATTGATTCCACGACGGTCCTTTTTCATTCTATCCTACCTACCAACTAGCGCCCACACCCTCCCACCCTCGCTCTTCTTTCTTCGACTTCGACTTTTCTGCGCCAACTTCTTTCTTGATTGCCAAGATCATTCCCCATACATTTGTTAACTACACTAGAAATACTGACTTTTGTTGAAGATTTAACCCCTCTTAATCTTAGGTTTTCTTGTAAAATTAGCCCATGAATAGTTTTAAGTAAGCCTACATCTTGCATGAATTTCTTGCACACAGGTCGGATTTCCTTCGAGAGAGTAGCGGAGAACATCATGACTTGCTTCTCGTGAGGAGTGTTGCGGAAAATCTCCTGGACGTCACGTCTCATATCTGAAAATAGAAGAGAAATGTTGGGGATATTTATTTATGCGTAACAACGAGAAAGAGACTCACCTAACTGTTCCAGCATCTTGTCACATTCGTCAAGAATGAAATGTTTCAGGTGCTTCAGTACCAACTTTTTGGAACGAACTAGGGCCAGAATACGGCCAGGAGTTCCAACGACTATGTTAGGGCAATTGGATTTCAATACTTGTTCATCTTTGGCAATTGCAAGTCCGCCGAAAAATACTCCAACCTAAGAGATAAATACTATCTTGAATATCACGAAGTATAAAACGAATGAGGAATTGAATACCTTAATGCCGGACATGTATTTAGAGAAACGCTCGTATTCTTTGCTGATCTGAAAAGCCAACTCGCGGGTGTGGCACATGACCAAGACGGACACTTGGCCCTCGACAGGCTCCAATTGCTGCATGGTGGCCAAGACAAAGACAGCAGTCTTTCCCATACCAGATTTGGCTTGGCAGAGAATATCCATGCCTAGCACGGCTTGAGGAATACACTCATGTTGTACTTCAGAGGGATGTTCAAATCCATTGTCGACAATGGACCTCAGCAATTCTGGTTTCAACAAGAAATCGCGGAATCCAGAACTGTGAATTGACACATATGCACCCTTCACTTCCTTTTTAGGAGCTCCGTTGGTTGCTCCGGCGTCATTTCCAGCCTCGGCTTGGTCTTCTTCTTCGTAATCAAGAAGTTCGTTTTCAGCGACATCGGCCATTTTACAGCTGGAAAAAAATTAAAAGTAGAAAATGAGACATACGTGGTGGATTGAAGCTGGAATCGTTTAAGATTCGAATTATTAAAGCATAAGCTATGAGAATTGATACTTACATTTAATAATCAACGAGGGATGGTACAGATATTTTAGGATTCTTCTTTCTTTTCGAACGAAACGTTCAGCTTTGGCAAAAGGACGCCGATTTTTGTTTTGTTTACATCATTCTTTTTGCCAGAGACTAAAGTTAAAAAGTTCCATTTATAGTCTTTTTTGAAGACTCAAAAAAAGCCGAAACATTCATCTAATAATCTGGAAACTCTGTAGTAGTATAAGTAGATGCACTTGTACACTTTAAAATGTTCGAGTTTGATTCCTAAACCAAGTAAACAAGTAGGAATAAAAATTTCAATTTTAATCAAAATTAATTGTTTAATTAATAAAAGCTCGATCTGCTCGAAATTCGAATCCACTCGACGAACCTTGGTTTCAATTTTCTTGAAAGATTGATAGGTTTAGAGTTTCTTTCAGGTTAAAAGTTGAAATACTATTTTTCAAACTAATTTTTGAAAAACATTTGGATTTCAACATGGATATCTAAAAAACACCTGATGAGCAATCCTGGTCTCCATAACTTCATTGAGACCATTAATGGTTACATGCAGACCTGGTTTGTTCAAGGATCTTGATAAGATGATAAGATGAGGTATACATGGACCTAATTCAGAAGTTTGAAGCCATTTTACAAAACCAGAGTAAAGCGTCGATTTATTAATTATTTGCATATGCCTCACGAAGAATAATTGAGTATTGACTATTAAAACAAAAATCAATAAGATTCCATATTCAAAATTACAAAGAGTCTTGACATCCCTTTAATAATGGACACTTTGGAAGTCTATGCATGCTGATCATACCACTGAGCACAAAATAACACAAAACACACGAGTGTACACGTTTTTCACAATTCTTGTCGGTGTGAATGAAGTCTTCAGAGCACGAATCATCCTTATTGAAATTACCACAGGGGACAAACTGTGTACATGCTCCGACTAAAGAGCCAATGAACGAGCGGGAATCGTCATCAACGGTATCGACGTAGAACTTGGATTGCTTTTGCACATACTTCAGAAGCTCTTCTGGTTCCAAACTTTGAATGTAATGTAAATCTATAATTTTGGTATTGTCAGGTTCCAACTTGACATCGATTTCCATATCAACTGGTTCACATAATCTGTCACGACTTGAATGCTCTACAGGTTGGGGTAAATCTTCAAGTTTGATGATTTTGGAAGGGGGTTCTTCACTACTGGACATCTTAGGCCAGATCATCTTTAGGCCAGCTGGACCCACAGGCGCGGGCAAAGATGGAAGCATATAAGCAGGCGTTTGTAATTGTGTCAAGGCTTTTTCGATTTGCCTCGACCATATCATGATTTGCTCATTGATTTGCTCATCTGATTTCCATTTTCCCCGGAACCATGGCTGCTTAATAGGTTTATTTAGCTGTCCTGATGCTAATGCGGCAGTATATTCAGCAAATAGAGACGATTCTTTAAATTCTGCTACTTTTGTGTTCCATTTATGCATTGGATTTTTCAAGCTGTCATCTGGGAGTAATTTATAGACTTCTTGTTTCCATTCATGGAATAAGTTAGCAGCTTCTTTGGGGCCAAGTGCTTTATGGAGGTCTGGAGTCTTTGGTCGCTCAATTCCATTACTGATGAGGTATTGATAACCTACGGACTTCTTAAACGTCAGAATTTTTTTGAATCCATTTTTGAAATAATTCCTTTCTGCAATGGTTTCAATGAAATAAGTACAGTATTGATTACCTACTTAAAAAGTACCATACCATACCTGACATTGCGTGACTGACTTTTTTCAACTTTAGTAATTTGCTATTGTATTCTGCCATCCATTCATCTTGGCTGACCCAAGACCATACTTCCGGAAAATCAAGTCTGTATCCATTTTCATTGGATTGAAGCACCTTCCATTGGACACTTTGATGCACCTCATCGATCAACTTCTGTCTCGTTTCTGTCCACTGTGTCATCATTCGGTACTCTTCCTGTGACCTTTAAATTATACAGTAGTACATTTGGTAAATAATGATTTCATAATAATGTATTTAAAATGTTACCCTTGAATAGAACCACTGCCGAAGTCTATGGTTATTTCGGAAGAAGGCAAGACTACTGAAGCATCTTCGACTTTTTTCCTCTCGGCTTCTAGTTCTTTTCTTAGCTCTTCATTTTTCTCATTAATTAAAGACACGAACACATCGACTGCTTTGTTGAAATCTTCCTCACTTTTAAATCTACTTCTTTCAGGAGTTGTAGGGATCTCACATGGAGGCAAAGCAAAAACCAAACGACAATTTGATTTGATCTTGTGAAGTTTGAAATCTGGCCCCTCAGTAACAGAGCTCACTTCCTTCATCCAATTTATGGTTTCTGCATACCACTCGGCACCTAATGTTTGCTGCTTTGGTTCAGGAGTTTGAGCCCGTCTCAGCGTATGGTTCCTGGGTAGCCATTTATCATAAGCTCTGTAGCATCCTTTATCCGAATTACACTTGAGATGTACAATAGATTTTTCCATAAATTGTTGGTCCAAATGAACCCCTAATAGCGTCTTGTGGGTTTGGCTCACGCGACTTGTCCATGCCGACAGATTTTCCTCAAAGTTTCTACAAAATCATGACATAAACTTCGTGAATTGAATTGAAAAATAAAGAATTTACAAAGGTAGCATACTCCATCGTGTGTTTTGGTGTCCCTGGATAATCTGCTTGAAAGACATATTTGTGGTAACCCAATTGGTGTCTCTCTTTAAACGTAGTTGTAAGTTTATTAAACTTGCTTCTTGTCCCAGCACCTTTTGGAATACCATTGGATCGGATATAGTCCTGCAAAATATTGGCCACCTCTTGGTCATCTTCATCCATCTGAAAGCAAATTCGTAAATTCTTTTACTAATACTTCTTATTCTTAAAGCTAACGCAAAAAATCGCTTCTTTTTATCACATAAAAGCTTAGACTTTAGAGGGACCAACAGGTTTTGGTAAATCCATCTGACTGCACATAATGGCTCTCAATTCTTCTTGCCACTTATTAATACGATAATCAAGCATCTCTTCATTCTTAATTTTCTTTTGATTCATTTTCACTTTTGGTTTTGGTGTGAGATGTTTCACATAAGCACAATAGTCTTTATACAACTCAGAATTTTTCACTTCTTTGATTCGTTCTTTGACCTGGTCACGAATGGTAATTGTAAAGCTACTTTCTGTGCTGTCTGTTGCTTCGACGTGTTTTTTGCCACATATTTTTCGTTGAGACGCTGCCATCGATTTAATTTCACTCTGCCAAAGTCTCATCATCTTGGCCGCATCCTTGTGGCATTCCGCCTCTTCAAAAGCGGGAGTTGGAGGCGGTGATATTCCATTATCAATTAAGTACTGATAGGGCTCGGAAGTCATCACCAATGCTACTCGTCCAGGGTATCTGCTTCTCCATGCATCAATTTGCATGACAATGTTTTGCAACTGGTTCTTTTTCTCTTTGAACAGTTCCATCCATTGTTCTTGTTCGATGCGCAGAAAGGGATTAGGTAATGATTTGATTTTCTTAACTGTCCGATCTCTCTTCATAATTTTCCATTTGAAACTTGAGCGAAGTTCTTTAATGAGATTTTGGCGTTCCAAAACGAGACTTGAGTGGTCCATTCTTTTACTGGAAATTGAAAAAACACAGACAAATTATTATCACAAATAAGCTAACAATGGACACTTTGGAAGTCGATGCATGTTGATCATACCACTCAGCACAAAATAGCACAAAACACAAGAATGTATGCGTTTTTCGCAGCTCTTATCAGAATGCAAAGTTGATTTAGATGGGCAAGAATTATCTTTGTTGTAGGCTCCACAGGGAATGAAGCGGACGCAACCACCCACTAAAGATCCAACAAAACCACGAGTTTTGGCATGTTTCTGGTCAATGGCAGTGGCGTAGTTGATTGACAGATTGCTTACATAAGACATCATCTCAGTATCAGGATCCATGGTGGTAATTTTATCCAAATCTATTTTTAGTTTACCATCATCCTCATCCACTTCTTCTTTGATAATCGGCTTAAATAACATAGGTTTACTCGTCTCACAGCCGACTATTTCCTTGCTTCTTTGGCTACTTCCACTTTGCATCTGAGCAAAATAGAATAAATCGGAATCTTCGAGGGCCTCTCTTAATTCGTTCCTCCATAACTTATATGCTTTCTCCCATTTATGAATGCTGCCGTAATCTGTACTTTTAGGATCAGGAGATTTCACTTCTCTTCTTATTTTCCCGTCTTGTCTGGCTTTAATATAGTCTAGGTAAAGGTCGGACTTTTTCAATTGTCGGACATCAATTTCTCGTTGAGATATTAATGGAGTCGCGATGTTTTTGGCCACGCCTTCCAATTCATTTTTCCATTGTAGGCACGAAGACTGCCAATCTGCCAAGGTTAGAATAGCAAATGTATCAGGGGTTTTCACCCTTGGTGCCTTCCCCTCATGTTTGGCTTTGGCGTAAGCCAAGTACAAGTCTGAATGTTTCATTTCTTTGATGTCCATAGTGATCCGTTGACTAAGTGGCATCATCAACTTCTTTTTCTCACTCAATATTGTCTTTTTCCAATCTTTTATTTCTTCTTTAGCCTGCAAATAGTCGTTGATTTTGTCGAAATCTGGTGTCTTGGGACGAGACAGAGAAAATGAAGCAACACTTTGATAAGCCTCTCCATTTTTGATGTCCGCTACTTGACACCTTAATTGCTTCATCCATTGGGTCTCATTCGTTGCAAACTTCATGTTTTGTCTCATTTTGCTCAACGATTTTTCTAACATGACAACCCAAACTTCTTGATCGATCTTCAAACAAGGGCTGGGCAACTCTTGATTCTTGAACATGTTTGTCCTGGCTTCAAAATACTTGTACTCACGACTTTGTCTTGCAGTCTTTAACAGTCTACTTCTCTCTTTCAGATTCTTGAAAGATTGGGAGTAGTATCCGTGGTCGCAACTTTTGTCTCTTGGTTTGTCCAAATTTACGTCTTTGGGTACTGGTTTAGGCAGCACAGGAAGCTTTGATTTGCAAATCGCTTGATTATGCATTCGTTTTATTGTATTGGTAAACTCTTCCACTTTTTTCAGGTATTCGTCGTATCTATTTAAGGATGAAATAAAAATGTTAGATTGATATTCTTTCGGGTTACTGTCTCAGTAAATGTAGACTAACGTTTCAAAATCTCCCCTTTCCGGTGTTTTGGGTCGGTCTGGATTTTCCCAACCCTTCTTATGCGACATGCTGTTTCTCATCACTGCCAGTTCAAAATCTGGCTTCCGCATTTGTTCTTTCAGATCAAAAATCCATTGACTGAAAAGTTGTTTCCACTCGCTTCCTGTCATGTCTCTTGGCTCTGGAGTCTTGACAGTCCGTAAATTGTAATCGGAAACCGGCACATGCCGTTGGTATTCCGCATATGGATCGTCTTTCTTGATTTCGCAAATCATATATTCCAAGTCTTGTTTACTGCAATTACACAGACAACTTATTTTCATCATATACCATGACACTGGTTTGGTATTTTAACTGTCTTACCTGATTAAAGTGGTATCGGAGTGATTCCTTAAGGTGATGGCTCTTTTCCAATCGGAAAATTTTTCCTCGAAACAGGGGTCAGCAATATAAGGTGTACGCGGACGTCGATCAGGATCCAATTTATGAAGTTCATATCCAACTTTTCGACATTTCTTTATTCTATCAATAGCTAACGATCGTTGGGCCAGTCTGTTGCGTCTACTAGCAGACATTGGCACTTGCTGTCGCCTTTCGAATATCTCAACAATTTCTAAATCGTCTTCTTCCATTTTTCCTTCAAATCTTGATTCTTGAAAAGAAAACGATAAAATCAGACTTCATTGAGACATCAGAGTTCAGAATTTATTATTTTTGCCAATGTTTTTATTTTGGTTTCCGAATTCCGACAGAAGCCAGAAAGAGCGGGGAATTCAAAAAAAGGTGACAATGATAATTGATATCATAAAGTTATAGGCCACGTACTTGCAACTTTTGACCGCGGTCCGCGATCTAGCTTCACTATCGCGGTCCTACAAGTGACTAAGTTGTGGTGATTTTACTATGTTTCGAATTTTTCGTGCCATTCAAATTAAAACTTACTACTGAGTACTGGGTATGTATTGGTTTTTTTTTACTCAGCAATGAACCTACACTTGATCAATGTTCTCAGCATCTCAAAAAAGGTATAAATTATTGATTATGTCTTAACTCTTAAGTATTGAATTTTGAATCACGGTCTTAGATCTGAAAAGGATTGAGCAAAAAAGGCTTCAACCGCACCGGTTGAACTTTTATCGGAGGAATCAAGACGAAGGCCGGCGGGGGCAAACTCCCACAAGCTCGGGGAGCCACTGCCCGGGGCCGAAGATGAGGAATCAAGACGATGGCCGGCGGGGGCAAACTCCCACAAGCTCGGGGAGCCACTTCCTGGGGCCGAAGATGAGGAATCAAGACGAAGGCCGGCGGGGGCAAACTCCCACAAGCTCGGGGAGCCACTGCCCGGGGCCGAAGATGAGGAATC
>LT727941.1:192659-238412 GCA_900157175.1 Oithona nana
GAGGAATCAAGACGAAGGCCGGCGGGGGCAAACTCCCACAAGCTCGGGGAGCCACTGCCCGGGGCCGAAGATGAGGAATCCAGAAGAATGCCGGCGGGGGCAAACTCCCACAAGCCTGGGGCCCGAAGATGAGGAAGATCTGTGGATCAAATCCAAGAAACTCAGGAGGAATATGGGAGCAATCTCAGCTCTGTAAGCTCGATTCCTGGTGCCAAATTCATGCATCTAAATAGATGCATACGATACATACCTCCTTGCTGAAATACATAATGGTTTTAAAATCGCGGTCTTTGATCTGAAAAGTCTTGTTCAAATTATGATAGATGTCGCCAATGAAAACTGCCATTTCTACCGTCATGACGGAACTCTAAAGAGTAAGATTGACCAGCGATACACCAATCAATAGTTGGGCCATAATAAGATGATCATTTTCGTGTAAGTAAATATTTTTGTTGTACGACCCAAATTGAGCGTTTACTGAAACTGCGAAGTTTAGTAATAACAGAATTCCAACATTAAGGAAAACTAAAAATCACTAATTTTTTCTTTCTTTTTTTCAAAAGTAAAAATTCAAGTTGGAAAAGTGTGGACATGGCTATTTTTAACCATTAGAAACATTTTTTGTGAAACGAAAAAAATTGTGAGATCACTCTAGATAGGTGCTGATGCTGATCTCTATTAAATGCGGCACCTGGTGGCCGTTTTTCGGTGAATTTTTGGTGCATTCCCTATAAAGGTTGTAGCTTTCGTAGTATTCTTTAATCACGGTTTAAAAAGTAAGGAAGACTTACGGCTTGTTTCTTGCAATCATCTACATTTTGTGCATCACCATGCCAATTTCCACTTTTATCACCGTGAACACCGCAGATAATGAGCAATTTTATTTCTTTAAGTCCTTCTGTAAACATTTTCCAGTTTTTCACCAAGTAGTTTCTCCAAGTCTTTACAGAAAGTTCCCTTGTGCATGTTACTACTGCACACTGATCGTTGACGAATTTTACAGAAGAAGGAAAAGGTTCATCAGAGTCAGGTACATCAGAGTCAGGTACATCAGAGTCAGGTACATCAGGGTCAGATTCATCTAGAAGTCGTGTGTACTCAGCTCCTGATTCAAGCTGGTCTTGATCAATTGATCGTTGTTGCTCCTCTTCAAACTTGGTCTGTTCGGGCCGTTTGTTCTTACGCGCGTCTGAAAGGCGCGGCATGATGAGTTTGGACTTTTGGTTCACCTTTGACAGTCACTGTTCAATTTGACTTTGATATAACGGCGATGGCTTTGGCTACGCGATGAACAGCAGTCCTCAAGATGAATTGTTTAGAAAAGCTACCACTTTCTTTATTGATGAAAAGTTTTCTTCAGCTAACCAGCGATTTTGGAAGTGAAATTGCTCTTGATTTTGGATTCCACTGACAGCGGTGACATCACACGTTAGACCTTGTGCGGTTCACTGGAAGTCATAATCAAGGGATGAAGTTCAAAATTAGATATCCTGTTGTCTAGTCAGTTACGTCTAAAGGGGATGTCATGTACTTTTTCGGATTTACGAAAACGTATTTACGGAAAATTATTACTTCAATGAAAATTGAATTTTTACAAATCGTAATTTCGAAACAAATTTTTATAGAAGTAGGTAATATTTTTTTTTTTTTCGAGTGGAACAGACGAGGTTCGAGCGAAGCGAGAACCGAGTCTGTGAGACCTGATGTGTCTGCTGCTAAAGTCTCATATACCAGTGGTCTTTTTTCAAGTAATCGTGGTTTGTTTTCGAACGGAGCGAATGAGGTGTTCCAGCTAGGCGAAACGTAAGACGTAAGAAGTTCCTTCTAAGGTCTGTGTATGCGTCTCCCCGACCTCGAATACGTTGTATCTACAATAATCAGCCCAGAAGCTTCTAGAAGTGACGTCGTCGACCGTGCGTCGTGAGGTTAATAAATCTACGAGGAGAGTTCAATTTGTCATTGCGATATCTTAGATAGCTTACTTCGAGTGAACCGAGTACGCGTAACGAGTATATGAAATTGAAATGACCAAGTGACGTTTTGCTATTTTATAAAGGCTAGTGGCAGAAACTCTTGCAACGCTACTGGCAAAAACTCCTGTATTCTGTTTGCTGATCGAAGAAACCGTTCGAACGAAGCGTGGATCAAGTATACATAGAAGGGCGTCTGGAGACGTTTAATACTATTTAGCAAAAGCTAGATAGTGGCAGAAACTCTTGTAAATCTATTGGCAAAAACTCCTGCATTCACTAGGTCCCGGGTTCGATTCCCGGCCAATGCGGTTTTTTTTTCCTCTTTTTTCTTATTCGACCTTTCCAGCCTCAAAGTCTTGAGGTAGGGCGTCGCCCCGCTTAACTCGAATCTCCAAATTTTGCTTGGCATCACCATCAAAGTTTGGAATCCCGAGACGATTTTATTGCTATTATGTTATGACTCATCAAGTTATCATTGTAACAGCGCACTCGTTAGCTTCATGCAGTTATGTGTTCCAGAGCTCAGTTAGGTTAAGTGAAGTTAGGTTAGGTTAGGTATCGCTCGCCCGCTTCGCGGGAACTCGCTTACCTAACCTAACCTAACTTCACTTAACCTAACTGAGCTCTGGAACCTAAGAAAATTCGGGATTGTGGTTTGTACACACTATGGTTTAGTGGCCTTATGTAGCATTTCCAATATGTACAAAATTCCGCTTTGATTAGAAAACGTGTACAAAAATCTATCTAAAAACGTGTACAAAAATCCTGCTTCATAAAAACTGTGTACAAAAGAAAATGTACAAATGTAGGATTGACAATGTCTCATTTTACGTCAGATACATGTACTTTATATCATGAGTTTGTTGACAAGATATTTGTAAAAGATTATTATTATTTTTAGAAGGCTAGGCGCTTGCCACAAGAGACTAAAACTGCCTTAGCTAATTGTCCCACAAGCCCCCAAGTTCTGGCAAACTAGTTATACATACCCACTCAATTATTCTAGTTCCTACAATCAGATAATTTCGATATTGGGGGCTCGTTCTTTCGAGGCAAATAAAGTCGAAAGTGCATAATCACAAGATAAAGCATACCAAGCCTTATGATTGCTGGATTGTGGGAATGCAGGGTGTAACGGACCGACATATTTGAGGATTTATTATAGATAGAAGAAGCGTTAATAATAATTGGGCAGTGGTTATCATTGATTATAATGGTGTCAGTTTTCATTCTTTCAAACCTTAATATCTCTTGACTTTATTCTAGGTTACTTTATAACTGGCTAGCTTAGCAACGACTACTTTTGGTCTTTTTTAAGCAGGCAGTGGCAGGCCCCCGCAATTCCCCGAGGATTCCTAAAAAAGATAGGCCTAATAAACAGCTTGTAGATAATGATGCTGGTCAATTGAGATCTGCCACCTTAGCGCAGTAAATATTTTTTCTTCCATATAAATAAGTATGCACTACATCTAGATATGGAATATATGAAACAATCGCATACATAGTAACCTATGCTATCTAATATTTTTTCATTAAAAGCAGTACATTTTGGCTAAATTTTCAACTGAGGTATCTCCATAATTTTAGTATTATTTAGATAGGTTCCATTTGCATACTTGAGCGGTAAGATACTAAACGTATGCGTTGACATATTTACTTATTATCTAGCCTTAATTATCAAAATGTGAAAATGGCATGGAATTTTCCAACGTAAATTCCTGTTTCGCAAGACTGAAACAACAACTTTCAGGTCAAAAGCGCGAGTACGTCTCATTATGTGGTTCCAAGAAATCCTTCTACACAACCATGGATTTTAAAACCTGAACTACTCGCAACTCCGAGGTTTTCAATGCCTTAGGCCTCCTTTGAAATTTATATCTTTTTTCTATTCATCCATCAATTGAGCCGCTAAATCCCGTTTGCACCAGTTATTCGGACAGGAATGTCATTGGCATCAAGACTCGAACGCACCTCCAGATGAGCCTCCAAATCCACCAATGAAAAGGCTCATTAGTGTGGGCTCGGTTTCTTGTGACCAAACACCTACACTCCTAATGAAATCTATAATCGAACTAATGAATCAGTAGCCACCGTTCTCTGACCCAAAACTAAAGATCAATCCATAATTTTCTTTGAAAAAAAAAATAGCGGTGACAAAGATGGCGAAATATTTCAAAAGTTGGCAACGGTTGAGGTCGGCGCCATTATTCACACTGACATGACAAAAGTCAACAATCTTTTTTCGAGAAAACCCTGGAGGACAACATTCATATCGGCCGATCCCTAAGTTCGAGGAAAAGGAGACGAAGAAGTTGGTTGTGTAAGGCGCAATTCAATCCGGTCGAGCCTCCAAGTTGTGAGTCCTCCTCCCAGTATAAAAGGGACAAGTTTGGCCCAACGAAGCAGACATTCATTCAACAACCATCATCAAGATGAGAGGAAAGACAACCAAATCATGGACTGAGGTCCGCGTTTCAGCTATGGCAAAAAACACTTTTAATCCTATCCGAAATATATTGGAAACCATGACATTGACTCCTAATCCGGACAAAAAGATGATTTCTTTGTCAATTGGAGATCCGACAGTCTTTGGAAACCTGACTCCACCTGCCAACCTTGTTCAAGCATTGAAAGAAAGCGTAGACTCGGGAAAAAATAACGGCTATGCTCCATCCACTGGGTACTTGAATAAGTCTTGCTTAGTCACAATCTGTCTTCTCTAAAGCTTTTTTTTTATTTGAACAGATTTCCGGAAGCCAGACAAGCTGTGGCAGATCATGTGGGAGACAGCTTGACTCTCAATGACGTCATTCTTTGCTCGGGATGTTCTTGCTCTTTGGACCTTTGCATTTCCGCTGTGGCCAACCCTGGAGATAACATCTTAGTACCTCGACCAGGATTCCCATTGTACACAACCCTGGCCAATGGTTTAGGTATACAAACTAAAGAGTACGACCTACAACCCGAGAAAGATTGGCAAGTTGACCTGGAACATATGGAGTCCATTGTCGATGACAAGACGGTTGCCATCTTGATCAACAATCCATCAAATCCCTGTGGTTCTGTTTTTGATGAAGACCACTTGAAAGACATCTTGGCCATTGCTGAAAAATACTGCTTACCCATCATCGCCGACGAAATCTACGAGCACTTTGTTTTCAACGGTTCTGACAAGGTATACACACCTTTGGCACAGTTGAGCAGCAATGTGCCCATTCTAAGCTGTGGGGGCTTGACCAAGCGTTACTTAGTCCCTGGCTGGAGGTTAGGCTGGATTACAATCCATGACCGCAATGACATCTTCAAGACTAGTGGAATCCGCCAAGGTCTTCAAAGTCTGAGCCAGGTGAGCTTTTTGAGACTAATCAAAAGTAGCCTTTGTCGTCATGTTTCCAATTCTTCTTTTAGCGAATCATTGGAGCCAACACAGTGGTGCAAGGAGCGTTACCTGCAATTCTCAAGAAGACACCCAAAAGCTTTTATAATGATACTCTTGACACCATTGAGGCCAATGCCAAGATTGCCTTTGAGAAATTGTCGCAAGTTCCTGGACTTCGTCCTGTCATGCCTTCCGGAGCCATGTATATGATGGTAGGGATCGATCAATCTGGTTTTTCTAAGCAGTTCAGTAACGACCTGGACATTGTCGAAGCCATGGTAACGCAACAGAGTGTCTTTTGTCTGCCGGGAAAATGCTTCAATATCCCCAATTTCTTCCGGATTGTTCTAACTGTTCCCGCAGAGCTAATGATTGAAGCTTGTGATCGCATATCAGAATTTTGCCATTTACACTACGATTTCAGTGCTCGCTTCCAAGTTGAGCTTGAGGAGGGGCAAGAATCTGCATCACAAGAAGAAATTTCCTCGGGTTTCTCATCTGGTTCTTCGGATGAAATTGAAGAGATTGAGGAGCCCGACATGAAAAACTCTTCAAATTCTTTTACTTTTATGAAAAAGTTTGCGAAAAGACGACAATCAACGCCGTCAAGACTAGCCTAATAAATTAACCATTATTGTACAGTATAAAATGTTGAATCAATAAAGAGTTTAAAAAATAGACAATTTTTTGAAAGTTTCTTCACTCCCTTCATTTCGACGAATCATTTTTGAAAAAAAGTAGGATAATATGTATTTGTTTTTTATTTAACTTGATCTTGATTGCTGCTTCCAAAATTTCTTGACTGGATCATGTCCTTCTTTTGTCACAACAATTGTCCTATTTTGTACACTGGACCAGATTAATACACCGAGATTTTCTGCGTAATGTTTGACCACTTCATAGTCGGACACACTAAGAAATTGATTATAAAGAACCCCCTCTGTAAAACTGAAACGATTTCTCTCCGTCTCCCAAAGCATGATCTGAAATGCCAAAAAAGAAGCAAACAATGAAAAACATGACATCATAAGGCTTGGTACTAAAACTTACCTGATCTATAACTGTCGGAGGAATGACCGCTTGCTTGGCCTTGGTCTTTTCCTCGGCTTGGCATTTGTGTACATGCATTCGTAGAAACCTGACAATTTGGGCAGCGGTGATTCCACCTTTAAAGGCCTGTCTGACGCTGTCTCTAGTAATCAAAGACACACATAGATTTGGAAAGCGAAACAAGGGTTGAGCAAAGAGTCCAATCAGAGAGACTTGCAAGTCAGAATTGGTGTAAGCGTAAATTCGATAGTTGGTCTCAACAACAATGTACCCCTCTCGGTGCCGTTCCAAGATGCCCTTCTTTTCACCGGAAGCAATGTTCAAGGCCAGGCGGGTGGGATAAAAACGACCTGACGTTCGTTTCCTCTGGTAGACCAGACCAAATTCGCGTAAGTGTTGCAAAAAAGTCAGCATGTTGTTGTTCAAACCGGCTGTGCTGTAGTCTTTGCCAAGGGAAGCGAAGGACAGTTGGAACAGGAAGTTTAGACATTCCACGAGGCTCATGCTTCGCATAGTGATGGTATCGAGATATTGCAACATGAAATACCAGACCTAATTTTTAAAAATATATATACTAATATTTTTCTGTTTTCAATCTACTTTTAGCACACTCACTTGGGAAGAAGTTTCCATCAAAAGGAATTGAAAACCTGACTTGGTTATGTGATGCTGATTGGGGTCCTCAGGATCAGTTGTCATTAAACCAGAATGAAGTAAAATCCTGACTGCGTCTAGCGACACCCCACTTTGTTGTGAGGATCCCACAAGATAATGAAGTACGGTGTCCCACCGTTCTTGAGAGTATTGATCCAAGAAATTAACATCTCGTTCATAAGGATCTTTCTCTGCTAAGGGTGCCATGGTCCAAGGTTCACCACCGCCGATCATCACTATCTTCAAGTTTGTGCGAAAAGTCTTGTCTAATATCCAGGCCGGTAGACCTCCGGGCATTGCCGTGTCTTTCCAAATGCCCAGGTCTGATAGAGCTGTGGAAGCCTCCTTGGCTTTGTCCCCATGGTTGGCCTGGTTAACCCATGAGAGGACAACCGCTTGCGGCACTGCTTGCTCCACGTAAAATAGCCGCATGACAAACTGCTTGGACAACTCTGGGAGCTCTCTGAATACGGCCAAACATGTTGCTGGGTGATTGTAAAGATCAGATAAGGTTTCTTCTTCCAGAGTTTTCAAGTATGAAATTAAAGTGGAACACGACAGGAGATTCTTGGATTTGGGAGATGAAGCCATTCTTTTTCCTTATTTATGCTTGATAACTTGATAAGTGCACTTTTTGGTACAACTATTCCTATCGATAAAAGTCACATTCTTGTTCTCCTTGCCATAAAGTATATTCCAGAAATAATGTATGAAATTCTGATTTTCACAATCTGAATGAGCAATGTTTACTTTCGGTTTTGAATGTTTCGTATTTCAAAACATAAGAACATCATCGTTACTAACGAAACAAATCAAAAGTAGCCAAAATAATCTTGACTCCAGGGATCAATGATGAACATGAACAACTGAACGCCGAAGAATGATAGGTTGATGTGCAACATTGAATTAGGTAATTATTCATCATCAATCATTTAAATCTTTACACTGAAACGTTTGACGTGTTAACTAATGGCATACTCTCTTCTTCGTTCACATTATTGAGTTGTTCTTCGAATGCTCTACAATCTTGTCTCGTGGTTGTCGAGCTTTGCTGAAAGTTTGTGTGATGAGTCTGATAATTGCCGCCAAGGCCAACATTAGCAGTTCTTTGGTGCATTTCATGAAGGAATAGTGCAGAAAGCGACATATCTGCTGCTGTATATTCCAATCCCAGCCTCCGCAAATCCTGCTGCAAGGGAGGGATTGGCGGGATAATGGATCCACTGATGGCCACCGAAGAATTATTCTTGCCTCCTCGATTGCAGGCAATCTTGATACTTTGCATCATGGAGCCTCCAGCACCGGCACCGGTGGAATAATGACTACTTCTCTGACTAAATGGAACTCCTTGAGTGGAGCTCAAGAGATCTTGGGCAACCTCAGCATAAACCCCTCCGACGTTTTCCAGAGCAGTTAAGGAAGAGTATAAAGGATTGGAATCTAGGTGACCTTCTTCGCTCAGGGCAGGCAATATTTCCATTTGATGAGTGGCTTGAGTTCGCAATCCCTGAATGAAATCGGCGGAATCTGGCGGTGGTTGCCAATGTGGGTTGGCAAGCGTGAAGTTGATCAAAGACATCTCAATTTTGCCAGCCTCTCCTTGAGTGTATGTGTTGGACTCAACTTTGCTGGTTGGAGCCTGTGGTGAGCAGGTGAGCTGCTCCGGTGCTTGGTCTTGTTGCTGCCATGTTGGATTTCCGTGTCTTCGCACGTCCATTTGTGCAAAACTGCAAACGTCGCCAACTCCAGTCACATCAACCGTAAAGTTTCGGAAAAAGTCGACAATGCTGGATGCTCTTGGTCTTAACATAAAGTATAGCACAAATGGAGTGACAATGGGCGAAACGATCTCCTCCAAGATGGTGATGGCAGTGTAGGGAAAGAGTTCATTCAAGTGAGACATGACCTCGTAAGTATGGGCCCGACCTTTCCAGTTGTCGATGGGAAAATAGTGAATATGGGCCAAAACAGCAGTAAGTGTCTTCTCTGGGCAAAAAATTATGTTTTCATCAGGTAGAAATACCCGACAGATGGCAATTACACCACCGAGACAAGTGATGATGGTCAAAACATGCTCAACGTTCAACACGTCTTCATCCCATACCGATAGTCCCACAAAGACAGCCAGAACAGATCCAGCTAGAAAAGCCACAAATCTGGCAATGACAACACTCATTGGAGAGACAAAAATCTCCATATACTGATTAGCCGGTTTGTAGGCCTTATTCAAGCGGCATCGAAGTTCATGGTCAAGTTCGTTGAGATGCCTCAAGTAGAGTTTTCCATACTGGCTCCACTTCCTGACACCCAATGATCCCGGTTCCCTCTTGATGACTTCCGCGTAGTTAAAGAAGCAGTACAAAATTTGCCAAAGAAAGATCAATGGCATAAGTAGCAAGTTGATCATGGCCAGCAGTGCGATGCGATTTTTCAGACTCTCAGTCAATTCTTTTTTCTTGCTCAATTTCTTGTAGTCATCTTTCAAATGCCACTTGTCGAAAGCTGCCCATGGTCCCTGTGAATTGAACAACGTTATGAAAAACAGCTTCCGCGGCGAATGGCGATGCCACTACTACTTAGTAAATAACGTACCTTAAAAAACAACCATTCCAGATTGAATTTCAGACCATGGCTCAAAAACATAAAGGAAGGTAAGCAAGGAAGCAAAGTAAGGCGAAGAGGCAAGATGTCCTTGTTAACCATAGATACTAAATAGTTTTTGAATCTTAGAATTCGATGGTAAATGTCCAAATCAGTTAGTTGGTCTTTGTGAATGCACATCTGATGATCCTTTTGTGCATCAACAAGACGCTTTTGAACTTCTCTCCAGGTCAGAGATTCCAATTCTCCATCTGAGATGTGTAAAGCTTGACTGAAGAAGTTACTTATATCCCAAAATTGGAAAAACTGGTAAAAGGTCGCCATGAGCTTCACCAACCAAAAAGTTAGGCCAACCAGCATGAACACTCCAGTCTGCAAAAGAAAAAATCAACATCATGACAGTCAAAGTCTCATTTACAAAAATAAAAATACTGCAAATAAATTGCTGTCTTAGACCGCGAGATGTGTCTATCAAAATCATAAAAAAATCGACGAAGTAAATCTTCCAATTCAAGAGAATTGGAAATTTTTCGCCGGTACGCAATTCAAAATTAATTTTGCCAAAATTCGATATGCAAATCGTTATCGCATAATGTTGTCATTGCGTAATGATCGTTATAGCATCTAAGCAGGGGCGTCCTCCCCGAGAATCTGAGAAGGGGGCCGTACGCTGTAGTCGACGAGCTCGTGTTGACTGCTATAGTAAAATCTCACGAGTTTGCCTACTTTTTTGGACCGTAGTACTGCTATAGTAAAATCTCACGAGTTTGCCTACTTTTTTGGACCGTAGTACTGCTATAGTAAAATCTCACGAGTTTGCCTACTTTTTTGGACCGTAGTACTGCTAAAGTAAAATCTCACGAGTTTGCCTACTTTTTGGACCCTAGTATCTACGAAGTAAAGTTTATGGGATAGTAGAATGGGGGTGCTTCCTACCAGAGTAGAGAGTAGTCTCTTGCTCGCTTCGCTCGCTCGTCGACTACAATAACGTTATCGTTATAAAACGATTTGCGGCTATAGCGACTTAAGTCCGTAAGAATAACTGCCACTCTTAGGACCTCGATAACTTACGCTACTCGCGGTCAAAAAACAATTACGTACCTTAAAGCTCATGTTGGATAAACAGACTGAGATTGGTTTGAGTACGTCATTTAACTTGACTTTTTCCGTAGTTCCACTTTTGTGGAACAATATATCGTAATCTACACCAACAAAGAGGTATACCGTAAAGAATAGGATGAATATTACTTGGACAAGTTCGAAAAATTTCTGCAAAGAAAAGGCAAATTAGGTTGAATAATAATAATCTTCACAAAGAAGTAGGCTCACCTGTAAGACCATAACTTGAAATCCAGACTTTTGATGATACTGGTAAACATTTTTGAAAAAGGCGTCCAAGTCTTCTATATGACTCCACTTGGACTTGTTCTCCTCGGGGATGGTGTGAATGATCACTCCGCCTGTCGGGGGGTCTTGATCATGGCCTTGACCAGGACTAGCGTAGCTTTTGTGCGGACTTCGAAATGGGGAACGTCGGCTGCTGGTAGAATCACTGAGCCATCTTGTTGTATTCTGAGGCCTTTGAAAGCTCGGAGGGGCTTCATCATCGTCTTCATGGTCAACCTCATTTTCGTTTCTAAAGGCACCATAACTAGTCTGTAACTGTTCTAAATCTCCATGGAGTCGAGCCATTTTCAGCTTTTGACATTTACTTTTTAACTTCTAGTGAATTCAGTGGATTTTTACGAACATAATCACTGGTTTTGCAGACAACGCAATTTATTCTGATCGTCTAAGGCTAAGTTGACAATTTTTGTTGCTAACTCGACTACAGATCAAAGTCAAAACCTCGAATTCTCTTTCAAAACAGCCAAAATTTCCCACTATCAGAAACAACGCAGGTCAAAAAGTAACGCTGACTGAGACCTTTCTTCATCTTTGTCCAGCTGCGACGCACTTGGCTTTGTTTAGAAACTAAGTCAATCTCATTTGAAATTACGAAATAAGAAGAATACAAATAATTTAACTGTCAAATATTTCAATCAGTTATTTTCACAAATAATATTTGCGTTTTGCAAGGAAAGAATTTCAGAATTGAGGAACAGGTAAATTTTGGACCAAATGAACAAAGTATATTTGCCCTAATTTTCTTAATTCTTTTCAATCTCAGCTGATCGATCTTGACAGAACTGAACTCTCTTCTGAGTTCTGGATCGAACTCAGTGCCAACTGTCATAACTGAAATACTGATACTCATGTGCGGATGATGACGTGATTGGCCAAATTGGACCTAGCGGACAACTCTCTGATTGGCTGGTTCATTTTACTCCGTAAATTCTTTATAATCTTCAAAAATGTACTTTGCAGTTTCAAGGTTTCCAGAAGTGAACGCTAAGTGAAATGCTGTATATCTATTTTAAAATCTTTATTCAAGGAAACATGAGCAAGATAGGATATAATTCAACTTGAGAATGACCAGGAGCCCATGTGACCAATACAGTGTCCTGCGAAAAAAAAAAAAATGTTACTTTTGAAAGATAATGTATGGAAGAAAAACAATAGGAATTGCTACCTTCGTCATCAAATGTAGCAAGTGTTAATCTATTAAGTTTGTTGCTTAGACAAGATTCAGGAATTCCTCTTCGAGACACAGTGGTCAAAGGTACGAGACAATCTAAATATAGAAAGAGAAAAACCTTTAGATGATTTGTCTTTGAAATGCATGGCTAAATAAAGTAGAAAATATAAGTACCGTCGGCATCTGTAGTTGGATCACCATAAACATTTCCTTCGTGGTCTTCACTATACATTGCAACCCTTTGCTTTAATTCGTCTACAAATGTGCTGATCAATGCATCCATTTGTACAGCTTGCCTGGAGAATATTTGCAATATTTTAGAGACTCTGCGACCATTTTCAATAACACAAAACTGGATGAATAGGCAAGGTAGGCAATCTTCGTTGTTTTCCTGTGAAGGCTTAGCGTAGTCCCATGACAACTCTTCAAGTTTCAGTCCAAGCAAAACTACAACATTCAATGGATCAATGACAAAAAGACCATTAGAGTTGATGGCCACCAATACTTCCGTATCTGCCAAAGAAAGAGAACATCAACAAAATAATTCAATACTACTCAGTTAGAGTTAGTGCGCATACCATTGTTGATAACAAGAGAAGTAAGTGATCTTGCTGGTGTTTCTATTTGACCGTGAAAAAAGGCGCTTCCATAGTAAGGCAGTGTCCAGCAAAATTGAAGGTATTTTCTCACAAGTCTGTTGTGTCCAGCATTCGAGGGAATGGCTTTGAATTGTTCAATAAGTCGGGCTTCGGGAGAATTTTTCACCGTAGATGCCGGTCGCCAAGGTAGTCGAAGACAGGATGCATAAGATGACCAGGATGCATGTTCCGGAAGGAACCGGTACATTTCATTCTTGATAAAAGAGAGGGTATGGGTATCCGGATTGTAAGGTCCCAGCTCTAGACGAGCTTGAATACCACCCAACATGATGTAGTCTGATATCTCGCAGGGATACCGACCTGTCAAAATGTTGTATTTGGATTCTTCATAGAGAAAGTCCAACACTTTGCTATCCCTGATTTTGACTTCATCTCGCTTGTGGAAGAAGACGTTCCGCTGAAACGAAAGGATAGGCTCGTCCAAGGTTTTCTTCTCCAGAGGTGCAGATGAGAACCTTTGAAGGAAATGGTTCCATTCCCGGCGTATATAAAAAGGCTTATGGTGGGGTTTGAGTTGCACTTCAATCAAAGGACTAGTCATCCAAAGGCTGAAAATTTCACCAGCGTGCCGAGGTAAATTCAGCTCTTCCTGCTCTTCGATCAGTGATGCCATCAGCTCACCGCATGTGGCACTTGTTCCATCCTCCACTTCCATTTTAATGCAAGATTTAGACATGAAGTAAATACAAAGATCCAATTCTGTAAAAATCAAGACGATGATGATCTAAATGATGTAAAAGAGAGGCTGGCTGATTCTCACTTTTCCTTAAGATTGTAGGATTGCGTCGCTCCCCGTACTTTTCCTTGCTGCCCGCCGCTTGTAGCCTGGAGATTGATACTGTGGTGATTCCCGTGATGGCAGCCTGCGAGGCCAATCTCTGTTGCGCAGCCACTGCCGCCGCCGCCCCTGTCGAAGTCACTCCTATAGAATCCAGATGACTAGCTAAAGATCCTCGTGCAGAGCTTATGTGACCTGTACCTGTAGTCACCCCGTAATCAGGTGTAACCAGCTGAGCTGAAGCAAGTGCTGCACCTCGGGTCAGAAATTCCCCTCGGGGTCGAAAGTAGTAATCGTCCATGTCTTTGGGAGGGATAGGAATACGTTGCTTTAAACTGTTGTCCAGCTTGGGGTTAGCGCTTGGGATGATAATAGTGCCTTCGTGGGGCCCATTGCTTCCGCGAGTCATATCCTCCTAGAACCTAAGACAGCTGCACTCTTGGTATCGATCCCTTTGCGAGAGAGGTCCTCTTCGGCTTTCTTCTTTCTGCTCCCCTGGATAATGATTTTGAATTTGGCGCCAAGTTGGAAATTGCGTAAGATGTAAACAAAAAGTTGACATACTAGACTTTGTAAGAGTATGAAAAATTCAATGACGAAGACAACATCTTCGATAAACTAAACATAATGACACTTTCAACCCGTGCATGGGGACTCCAACGCAACCTTATCCTTGCTAATACCAAACGATCTTCAAGTTCTTCTTCGACGTTGGATCCGAGATGGTGTCAATTAGCAGCCAAACAACTCCGTGGTAAGGATCCCAAGACTCTTGTTTCGTCCTCAGCCGAAGGAATTGATATCAAGCCAATTTATACCGCGCAAGATGGACCGGCCGATACTTCTTTACCCGGCGAATTCCCATATACGAGAGGTCCATATCCAACTATGTAAGCTTGCGTTAAACAAACCGTGGTAATGATAGAGATTGTGAATCATTCTTTTATACTTGATCAGGTATGCTCATCGACCTTGGACAATTCGTCAATATGCAGGTTTTTCCACAGTTGAAGAAAGTAATAGATTTTACCGAGAAAACATCAAGGCGGGCCAACAAGGCCTATCAGTAGCCTTTGATTTGGCTACTCATCGGGGCTATGATTCCGACAACCCTCGAGTGTCTGGAGACGTTGGAATGGCAGGTGTTGCCATTGACACAGTTGAAGATATGAAAATACTTTTCGATGAAATACCTTTGGATAAAATGTCTGTGTCTATGACTATGAATGGCGCAGTTATTCCAATTATGGCCATGGTAAGTGAGTTCGGCTTAGGATTAGTACAACATTACACTTCAATTTCACGAGAAAAAATGCAAAAAAAATAAAAAAAAAAAACTGTTGAATAAAGTCCTAACACAACGGTTTTACACTGTTTAGCTGAATTACACTTCAATTTGACGAGAAAAATGTCAGAATTCCTAAACTGCAATCTGTTGCCCCTTACAGTTCATCGTGGCTGCGGAAGAACAGAGTCCATCTGTTCAGTCGCATCAATTGACAGGCACCATTCAAAACGATATTCTGAAAGAATTTATGGTGAGGAATACTTACATTTATCCTCCGGAACCAAGCATGAGGCTGATCGGAGACATCTTTGAGTATACCTCCAAAAAAATGCCCAAATTCAACAGTATTTCCATATCTGGATACCACATGCAAGAGGCAGGAGCTACCGCCACATACGAAATGGCTTTTACCTTAGCAGATGGAATCGAATACTGTCGAACCGGCTTGGCTGCCGGATTGGACATTGATGCCTTTGCCCCGAGACTCTCATTTTTCTGGGGTGTCTCCATGAACTTCTACATGGAAATTGCTAAATTCAGAGCTGCCCGAAAATTGTGGGCTCACCTAATGAAGGAAAATTTCAATCCCCAAAATGAGCGATCCATGATGCTTAGGACCCACAGCCAAACCTCAGGATGGTCTCTGACAGAACAAGACCCCTACAATAACGTCATGAGAACGTGTATCGAAGCTATGGCCGCAGTCTTCGGGGGAACACAATCTCTTCATACCAATTCGTTTGACGAGGCCTTAGCTTTGCCAACCAAGTTTTCGGCACGCTTGGCTAGAAACACCCAGTTGATTTTACAGGAAGAGACGGGTATCACCCAAGTGGTTGACCCCTGGGCAGGCTCATATTTGATCGAGAATCTGACTCAACAGGTCTACGATGAAGGCCTGAAAATCGTCAATGAGATTGAAGGGATGGGGGGAATGGCCAAGGCCGTGGCCTCCGGTTGGCCCAAACTTAAAATTGAGGAATGTGCGGCGAGAAAACAGGCCAACATTGATAGTGGCAAAGAAGTCATTGTGGGTGTGAACAAATACAAGCTTGAACAAGAGGATCAAATCGATGTTCTAGTCATCGACAATGAGGCTGTGAAAAAGCAACAAATTGAAAGGTTGAAGACATTGCGCCAAACTCGAGATCAAGCTAAAGCTCAGGCTTGTCTGGATCACTTGAGCCAAGCGGCCCAACTGGCCCATGATCAAGGAGAAGAAGCCATTGAAGGATTGAAGAATAACTGCTTGGCGGCTGCAGTCGAATGTGCACGGGCACGTTGCTCAGTGGGCGAAATAAGCGACGCACTTGCCAAAGTGTTTGGTCGGCATGTTGCCAGTGACCGTTTAGTCTCAGGAGCTTACAGAAACGAATATGGTAAGTACGGACTAATTATTCTTTTTGGATTCTTATTTTTATGATTCTTTATTATTTGACCTTAGGTGATAATCAAGACATCCTTGCTGTAACAGAGGCCGTTAAAGACTTTGAGTGTCGAGTAGGTCGCTTGCCTCGTCTATTAGTGGCTAAAATGGGACAAGACGGCCATGACCGTGGTGCCAAGGTCATCGCTACCGGGTTTTCCGATCTGGGTTTTGATGTTGATATTGGACCACTGTTCCAGACCCCCGCAGAAGTTGCTCAACAAGCAGTCGACAGTGATGTTCATGTCGTGGGTGTTTCTTCCCTTGCTGCCGGTCATCGCTCGCTGGTTCCGGAATTGGTTGAGGCTCTAAAACAAGCCGGGAGACCTGATGTCCTAGTGATATGTGGTGGTGTCATTCCTCCTCAAGACTATGATTTCTTGTACGAAAATGGCTGTGGAGCAATATTTGGTCCAGGTATGACTGTTGTTAGAAACTTCTTTTTGGATGATTTTCATTACCAAATGATTGACCATGTTGTTTCATTTTTAGGTACTAAAATTCCCGTGGCGGCTGTCGATGTCATCAATTTAATTTTGAAGAACTTGGACAATCCTCAACGTGAAATAGAAAGTAATTGAATTACCTGTCAGAAAAAAAAGAAGCAGCTTTGAAATGATTCCTATTTATTGTGACTATATATTTCATTTTTTTTTTTTAAATTGTAGCCATGGAGGTATTTAGTAGAGAGAAATGGGGATCGAGTTATTATTTCTTTTTTAAAGATTGCTAATGCACCGTTGAAGCTGTTGATAATGACAGGAATGCTAGAGAATTAGATGAATGCTGCTCCCTCATGACATGCTTCCATCCACTTTTGAACAGTATTGTCCAACTCCTCAGTGACAGTAAAAGGCAAAGAATCATTATTATCTTGGTTGTTCAAGTATGGATCATCACTTTGGTCAAGCAAAGCTGGAAGACTGAGTTCCATGTCCTTGTCTTGACTCTTTCGACGATCGATGATATCTAATAGCAGCGAATCGTCAAAGCTGTCGAAATCCTCTAGCTCCATACTGTAATTTTTGTTCAATGGATCTTCTATGACTGACCTGAAAAATGAAAGGGAAATATTATTGAGAGAATAACTGGAAGAAGAAATTAAAAAGCAAAAATCGGATTCCTACTTGATTTCGTCGGAAGAGCTTGACGAAGATAATGTTGAACTGGACATGGTCAGTTCATTCAAGGGAACTGGAATCTGAGGCAAAATTACGTTGGAAGGTAAGGCTGTGCTTGACTGATTTAACAACATAAGGACCTGCAAAAGAGAGTTGTGAAAAAAACACTCGAGGAGATGACTTTATAATGGCAATTTCAATTACCCCACGATCATGATTTTCACTGGAAGATTGATTTTCTATTTGATTCCTATTTTCTGTCGCATTATGATGGCTACTACTCTGCAACACGTATGCTCTAGGCAAAGGTCTTTGCGGCAAAAGTAAGGCCTCCCTGAGCAATGATGAGCTTCGTCCTTTCATCACAGTTGAAGGTGTCTTGATGATCACTGTTTTGGTTAAGGGCTTTTTCTTTCTTATCCCATTATTCGCTGCTGCTGCTGCAGCGGTTGTTGCATTATTGGTAGTGTTACTAGTGCTTGAAACGACAATTTTTTTCGAAGCCGAAGAACCCGAGAGTTTGTCCTTGATGTGCTTTTCCCAGACTGGCCTTACCACATCGGGATTGGGATTTGTTCTTGACGGACACCTATTGTTAGATATGTAAGTTACACTTTTGCTTACAAAATGTAGTACTGCCGTATTTACCCTGAGGAAAAATGTTTGTAACAAACGTTGATGTAGTATCCCGGAGAGCGTAGCCCAATCGCATTGCACCATGAAGCAAATTTTGTCCGAGTCTCTCTTCTGGTGGTGTATATGTCCGGAGCAGGGCAACGACAAGGTCGCTCTACACTGCATCTTGAGCAGTAGGCTGAAAGAAAGGCTTCTTGTTCACGTTTGATGACGTCTGTTGTACTTAAACAGCCGGGCACCGAGCAAAATTTTTGCCGTGGCATTTCTTCTTTTTAGATATTGAGAAAAAGGAAAATGGAAGATTTCTGATGAAGAAGGCAACACAACTGTCAAACAGTTTTGCTCTGACACTACCAGTCATGTGGTGCTACAGCTGTTTCCCTGCCTGCTCCCTCCGCCGTCTATCCTTCCCAAAGCTTGAGTTGTCCTGTGTATTTTGGAATCAATAGGGATAATAGATACTGTTGCATTTTTGAATGCCGTCCATCTTCTCAAAGTCACAATGAAAATGCTGAAAACAATGGGTTGTAGTGGAACATTTCATTTCAATTTACTGTACCATGATGCGTATCGATCGTTCAATTGAGAAGTTGTGCGCATGGCACATCAGCAGTTACTGATAAAAGATTCGCCAAGGTCGTCGGCTATCTCAACTAGCATAGTAATATCCTCATTTCTCATCATCATGTACTAAAAATAGACATCTGGGGATTTTACAACTTTTTTGCGCTTTCAAATACTACGTGTAGTACACATGGGGAATTTCCTTCCTTGTTTCCCTTTGTTTCAATTCATTCCGGATTTGGCTACTAGCGCAAGCAACGCGCGCGGTTTTATTCATACTCCGGCGGGAAAAAGTAGGCTTTCTTCCTCCGCTCTCTCTCTCTCTCCCCCTCTTTCTCTGCGTGGGACATGAGTCACCCAAGTAAAATGGAACAAGTCCTTATAAGTCTCGAAGCAGCTGTTCAGTGACTACCTATTTCTGTACTTTCATCCGGGATTTCCCACTCAAATTTAGACACTTGGGCAAGTTGCCAATTGAGACTTTTTGGTTAATAGAAGAAGCCAATTTGGTTGGCCATAAAACTGTAGTCGATTTTGGCATGTCCGCATCCATTGATCAAGGATCGCACTCATCCTCCAAGCCGTAATTCAGCGACATGGACTTATATGGTAATGAAAGTCGAACTTGACGTCTTGTTGGAGTACTACACTACAACAAGTTGTAAAGAGGGAGTAGAAACGCGTGTGCGGACTGCGGCGGCGGCTTCAGTTGTAGTCCGGCTACGAGCAACGTGAGTCAGCGCCAGCTAGCCGTGATTGTAGTAGTCTTGAAAGTACTAGTCAAGAGCCAACATCATCATTACTACATTGAATAAGCTTGAAAAATGTCGCTTACAACCACAACTATAAAGAACATGGAAGACTCGGGGATTTCAAACACATCATCCGAAGTCTTGAGGCTGTCCAGCGCTCCTACCAGTCCAATGAGTAGCGAGCCAGTGGTTAAGATGCCACACGGAGACAACAATCAGATGCAAGATAGTGGTATCTGTGGAGACCTTTTGAACCGATTAACCTTGGGATCAAGCAGTGAAGATCCCAAACATTTGAACTCAAGTCTTGAGCAACCCATTCGAGAGTTTTATGAACCGGACGAAGATGGGGATGTCCAACTCCATTTAGTCGTGGTGGCAGGTTGGTTTCTATTATCAAATATGTGTTATTCCAGTATTCTTACAATAAGTTTTCCTACTTAGGCTTGGCAGATGTCTTTGAAGCTTTAGTCCGGATGGCTCCAAGCCCCCAGTTGCTTTCACTTCAAAACAACCAAGGATATACTCCCCTGCACTTGGCCGTCCTACAAAATCAGCCAGCCTTTGTCCGAAGGCTGGTGGTAGCCGGTGCCAAGCTTAACTTGAGAGACAGTGAAGGTAACTCCCCTCTGCACCTATCGGCCCGTCGTGGGTATGTTGAGTGCGCAGAAGCCTTGCTAAAACCATTAAGCGTCCATGAGACTATTGGAAACGGTAGCAATGTCTTGGTTGCCAATCGTGACGAGATTGCGGATGAGGAAAGCATCATTGACCAGAGAAATTATCAAGGCGAACATTGTGTTCACTTAGCGGCTATGGGTGGTCACATTGCCTTTTTACAGTTTTTAAGTTGGAACGGTGCCGACTTAAATGCTCTTGAAGGCCGAGGTGGAAGGTCGGCTTTGCATTTAGCCGTCGGAGCCAAAAACTTACCTTTAGTGCAATGTCTTGCGGAACCTAAACCGGCATCGGGTCTGGCTATCAATACAGACTTGGTGGACTGGTACGGCCGAACAGCTTACCATTTGTCACTGTTAAACAAGCAACAGGAAATAGCCCTTTATCTGGCCTCGCGTACCCCTTCAGCCTCGAGTACAGATTTTTCAGACATGTGGTTAGAAGAGTCTTCAAATCCCGAAGAAAATGCGGAAGAAGAATTCATCGCTGCTCATTTGGTCAATTCCAGTGCTTAGATGATAAGCAAAGAAAAAGCAGTCTGTCGACCTATATATTTTTGTATTATTCCCTTCTCCTTCCCCAATAAAGGTGCCTTATTCATTCTACTTTGTACATGCCTCGTAGAAAGACCTTGAGTCGGAACCTAGCGTAAAGTTTGTTCGATAAGTTCTCCCATAGTGTCTTGCTATAGTAGAGAGCTGACTACTGACTAGTCAAAATTGGAATGATTCTTTGTGTGGGTGCCCTCGGGGCGGGAAAATCCACACTTTTGAGGGTGTTACATACACATGGATTGGACGATGGCGCCGCAGCCATGAGTCCGGATTTTGTCATTCCAACTACCACGCCCACTGTTGGGACTGACATATTATCTCTGTCCAAAGGCAATAGGTAAGACGTTGACATCATAAATCGTGTCATAAATCTTTCAAGGCTTCCTTTGTCCAAGAACAGTAAGGGAGGAGGAGCAGGAGTGCCTGAAGAAAAGGCGGTTGTACGAGAGGTTGGAGGGGCGATGGCACCCATTTGGTCTTCGTTTGTGGAACCAGGGAAGACTCACGCAATACTCTATGTGGTTGACGCCTCAAGCCCGGAAACTATTGCTGCTGCAACCATCCATTTGGTGGAACTTTTAGCCCATCCTTCACTTGACGGTATAAGTGTAATGATTGTCTTTTCAAAGGCTGATCTCCGCTGCGCCCGACAGCTGCATGAAATGAAGAATCTAATGAGACTGGAGCAGATCATTGGTGGTGGCAATCATGACATCCAAGAGGTGACTTTCGATATATCTAAACGGGACACAACTGGTCAAATTTTTGATTGGTGTATGAAATTTCAAAGTGTTCAAGAGGGCCCATCATCGGCACTATGAAAATAAATAGCAAATTACATGCACTATCAATATTGCCCAATGTATGTTTTTTTTAATCATCATTTTCAGAATTTCTCCAAGGAGAGTGCTTAGCTGTTACAGATTTCCATTTCTTTCTTGCTTCTGGAGTGGACAGAATGGTCGATGATCTGGGGAAAGCACTGATTCGGTTCACATCTAGTTTACTCGCAGAGGAGTCGGGATCGAATCGGAGAGGTTCTACTTGTACTGTTAGATTGTTAGGCAATTCCCCCGATCTGACACCTTGTTCCAGACGGTCATAGGGTGACAGCATATCCACTCTGGTACTATAAAAAGTCAGAACTTTGTCCAAGCTAGTCATGGTGTGCAACAAGGAGTTGGGCACTCGATGACCACTAAAGCTTTCAGCTAGACAGGCTAACAACTGAATTTTGGAGGCACCTTCAATTCTTATTTTTGTTAAATCTGTAGGATGATTAAGGTTGCCCGTCTCCAAGGCCAAAACGTCCTGACACACTTTTGCAAATCGCTCTTCTACATCTATAGGAACAGAATATTTTCGCAAAGGTCGTTGAAAACCTCTTTGTTGTAAACTTGCTAATTGGTTTTCGAAGCTTGTAACTTTGGCAAATTCTTCATCCATCTGTTGCGAAATACGTACAGTTTCTATGACATTTACTCCTTTCTCATCTTTGAGTCCATAGGAGTTAGGAATTTTCTTTCCGGGTAAGTTGTGGCTTTGCACAGGCTTGAGTTTTCTAGGACGACTCCAAACGCCACGCACAGGTCTAATGGAAAGATTATATCATTACTTTTTGACCAAAGAATATATTTATAATAATGATATAACTCACATGTAGTAAAGAGGAATCCGAGAGGTACACGATATCAACTCAAAAACAGGATTCATTTCTCAAATTCAAAATGATCAATGAAAACACGTCAATTATGTACTCTTCTAGTTTCTACTTTCAGAATTCAGTATCAACTTAGTTTCAATTCACGAGAATTTTTGATTTTGACTTTATTGAACTTTATTTCTTTCTGTTCTGTGTTTATTGACATTCGGAATTGTTAGGATATAAAATGTCACGCAATCTCTCTTTTAAAAAAGATTTGTAGACGGTGACAGCTCTTTGATAATTTGTTGAATAGACTTGAATTGAGGGTGACTTGCGTCGCCAACTAATGATAAAATCAATGATTCAGTTGTGTTGATGTGAGCTCCAATGCTTCGCATTCTTTCCAGGGCCATTTTTCGGTCATCTTCAGTTCGGCTGGACACAGCATCAGCAATAACATGAACCTAGATAATGAGAAGGAAGAGAAATAAAAAAACTTGTCCAGAATAAAATAAGATTGTAAAGTTTAGTACTTGGAAGCCTCGAGCTATGAGATCAATGCATGTTGCTACCACACAAACATGGGTCTCTATGCCACACAAGACTATGGTGGTTTTTTTGACATCTTTCAATTTTTTTTCTATCTCAGGTACTATCATGGTAAATTTGGTCTTTGGCACTGGTGATGGACAGCCTGCTTTTGCTAGCTCACTTTTCAAAGGTTCAACAGTCGACCCTAAACCCTAAAAAATACCATTACTGTAAAGATCTTTTTGAACAATTTTTTCTATCTACCTTAGGGTATTGTTCCGTAGCTAAAACAGGCACATTTAATAAGTGTGCAGCTTTGACAATCCGAGCAGAGTTCTCGACAATTTGAGACCAGTGCAGTATAGATGGTTCAAATTTTTCTTGTAAATCACACACTGCAATAGCCACATTCTTGGCCTCAATGCCACCGAGTTTTCCAACATTCATTTCGTCTTCGGTCTTGTTTACATACAATGCAATGCTGTTGCGCAGCTTGCTGGTGGCAACGTTAACCGCTTGGCAGGTATAGTCTAAATTCTCGTTTGGCTTTGGCGCCCGCGTCCTGGGCTTAGACAACACCTACAAGACACAAGTGGTTCAATAACAACTCAAAAATTCCGCTGATCATTGGTAACAAAGCTGCAGTATGATTTCCCAGATCCTACCTTTCCATCGAGGAAGGGGGTTGGCCTCATTGTCCTCGATAATTGTAATGGTTGCCTTCATCTACATTTTGGGCATACAGACAAGTAAATACGATTTACCATTGGTTAATTTGACGACAGAACAATGAAATAACTCATATTTTTTTTCTTAAAGGCGAATCAATCAAGTGTTGGGTTTGTAGGTCAGATGGTGACCCCAAATGCGCAGATCCCTTTGATAATACTTCATTTCCCATTGCCGATTGTCGAACAGAAAAACCTCGGGAGCATTTACCAGGACTTGAACCTACAATGTGCCGAAAAGTGCGACAAAAAGGTAAGAGATTCTTTGCCTACACTTACTTGTTGCTTAAAATAAATATTATAAATTACAGTAAATGGAAATTGGCGGTACATTCGAAGTTGCGCTTGGCTCGGAGAACCTGGAGTTGGTCGCGATGAACGCTATTGCATCCACCGTTCAGGTACCTACAACATTCATGTTGAATATTGTACTTGTCGTTCAAAGGACGGCTGCAATGCCGGTGGGCGAATCACTCCAGTATCGTATGCACAACTATCGCTTCTATTGACAATCTCAAGTTTATTTTCAATGATCTCATGACCATAAATATAGAAATCTATATCACAGCAAAAAGGTTTGTTTACATTAATCACAGATAGTAAATCATTGGTCAGCATCCCATTGAGCTAAAGCCTTTGGGTTGACATTTTCCAAGCTCCATTTTTGCCATTGGTTCGAATTTACGCAAGGTGCAACAAACACTTCTTCTTTGGTCTGTTCTAATGTCAGACATCGGTTGCTGTAAGACAAGATGAACTAATTTTAAAATAGTCACTAATTTAAGTAAAGTTGAACCTCACCTATTGACATGAACAATATTGCCATTGGCCTCATTGTAACGCCAAAGTTGGTTGCCCTGACCTCCATGGCAAGCATAAAAATTTACCGGCGCTCGATCTCCTCCAATAGACACGTCAAAACATAACGTTTGTCCATAGCGCAAATCTTTTTGCCATCCCATCTTAAATCTTTGCTGATGACGACTTTGACTTGAACAGGATTTGATGCCAATCCTTTGGTTAGCCACCCCTGCCAATGCATCAATGCACATCGACGAATCCGCCATACTTTTAATGAAGCCTGAAGCAAAGTCTGGAGGCTCAATGGGTGGATACTTTTTAGGCAGATCAAAGGCCACATTTTGCATGAACCATGCAAAAGACTGGCATTGTAGCCGCGTACGCAAAGCCACTTGTGAACCAATATCTCCCGGATCAATATCACGATAGGAAGGTCTCCGTTTGTAGATGTATTCAATGTATTCGTCCATCCAAACGGCAGCCACGCGTTTATAATTTCGGCCGAGGTTACCACCGAAAGAAAAAGGAGCAAATTTTCGGTAGACATGCCCTACTCTTGAACATGGCGCATCAACTAATCTTCCGCCACATTGCCAAATCTTGAACGATAGCTCGTACTGTTCGCCGCCCCAAATTTGTAAGCCTTCATCATAACCTCCAAGTTTCCAGAAAAAAGAGGCCGAGATGGCGAAGAGGCCGCCAGCCATTACTGGATTATCAAATGGCCTTATGGGGTTCTCCAGGTCCTTGGGGAGTAAGGGTAGTCTTTTGTAGTACATCTCCCAGTCAAAGGCGCCACGAGCCCCTTCATCTTGAGCACGATACTCAAAGGTATCGTAAGCAACCACATCAATAAAGGGACAAACGGCTGTTGTTTCATTGAGGGCGATAGGCTCAAGTAATGGAGGCAGCCAATTAACGTTAGCTTCAGTATGGGAATCAAGGAAGAGAAGCACTTGTCCTGCAGCTGCTCTGGCCCCTGCCAATCGAGCCCCTATCAAACCCTTACGTTCTTCTAAATGGATGACCAGGCTTTTCACTGTCGGAAAAGTGGTTTTCAAGTAGTCATCTACCTGTGTTTTGCAGTGTTCCTTTGAACTGTTGTCATCGACCAAAATGACTTCATATATAAGCTCGGCAGGGGATCGATGGATAACGCTGAAATAAAACCAAGTGTCATCAAGGCTTTAGTCAATACTTAGACTTTACGTTGTACCTATGCACAGTTCGCATCAGTGTTGACCAGTGTTCATTATAGTATGGAATGATAATGGAGGCTTTTGGTAAAGCTGCCAGATATTCTTGTCCTTTGCATCTATAAAATATATAAACAAGCTATCTATCAATATTTCTTGCCATTTAGTTAGATCTTACAAAGGATGTCGAATATCTTTGATGGCACGATCTAAAGAGATTTTATCAGACGCATAGCCATTGAAACCGTTGGTATCATAACTTGATTTGGCAATGCTTTCTTCTTCTTTGGATAGGAGTACTGGCTTACCTTGTTCGCCAGGACCTGCAAAAGGGGGTTTCAGAGTTGAGGTCGTGCATGAAATGTCTGGTATGAAACATTAGTCATTACCTATTCTTTTCAGGTCATTGGCGATAAAATCCCAGTCATGCCAATCAATCTTTAGGTCCTGATGAAAGAAAATGATGTCAATGATTTTAAAGGATTTTTACAAAACTTGTGCTGTTATTATTACTGCCAAGCTATCAGGTGGATGGTTTGTTTGGCTCCTTTGAAGTTTCTGTAAATCCTTTTCAGCTTTTAGCTTTTGGGAATAAATTCTGAGTTTGTCTTGCTTTTTCAGCCATTGTTGAGAAATCTGTATGAAGGCCATAAGAAATAGTATCACAACGAGTACGGCTTTAGACAGTCTCCAAAGACTTCGAGGCTTCAAAATAGTCAACATCCTTCCTCACTCTAATTTGAATAGTATGACGAATCCCCCGAAGTCCTCCTTCCACCTTCCACATCAGACATCACGGTGCAATCATGTTTGTTTTTGCATTAGCCGTCAGACTCTCAAGGTGTACTCGCTGCGCCGCAGCAGGAACAGCCTCGGACAGGGCTACCAGAGTGACGTTGAGTGTATGAAAAATCTTGGATATACCGGATTGGTCATTGACAATATCCTATAAGTACACCCAAATGTACAAAATCAAAGATGAAATCATTTTTAGTTAGACAAGGACCAATTATCGAAACATTTAAAAGGGGATTATTTATAGCATGATTGTTTGGTCGATACAAATTGATTTATAATTTTGTTCACAATATGAATTGCAAGGGTTTGGTCGATGACAACAATATCGTGCCGACTACCGTTTGTGCATGCTGCTGTTGGAAGAAGAAGAAGAAGGCTAATTTACGTCTATGTACTCGTAGATGGTTGGGCTTATACCGGCAAGCTAAATAGCGGCTGCTATGCTACAGCACAGTGAGTGGTTTCGCGTGCTTCTTCCCACTATACCATCATTATTCTGGAACTTGCCTACTAAATTCCGCGTGGTGCAGTACGATTTGAACAGCACAGTAGAGAAAAAGGAAGGCATGGAAATAACTGCAAAAGTGTATCATGAGCAGTAGCTTTTCATATGTCCAAGGTAAGGCAATTCAAACCAAAGACAATTGGCAATCAACGCTATTTAGCTCGCTGGTATAAGTCCAACCATCTATGTACATAGACGTAAATTAGCCTTCTTCTTCTTTCAACAGCAGCAGCATGCACAAACTACCGTCTATGTAGGCACGATATTGTTGTCATTGGCCAAACCCTTGCTATTGATATTGTGAACGGAATTATAAATCAACCTTTACATTTGTACGACTTCTTTTTCAGCTTGTCTGCTGGTGGTGCTTGTCTTGATGGTCAAAATCAGCAATGGGATGATATATTGTTACTCATGTATTTCTACACATCCTGGGTGTGGTCTCGATACCTTTCGATACAGTTGGCATCATAGTCGAAGGTGCCCCAGGCCCGACGATCGGTGCGTCAAACTGATTGAGCAGAGAGGATCGGAGGTTGTGATTACACGTGATTGCCTTAGTCATTTTGAAGGGCATCGTGTTGACATACCTCCAGATAAGTATGAAGGTTGTCGTGATTCGACTCGTGATGTCAAACTGGGCCAATTCACTTTTAACCGCATCAAGGAGTTGGATACCAAAAGAAACTATTTCTCAAACACAACTTTCTGCTTCTGTATGTTTGACCACCGGTGTAACTCTTCAATGACGGTTAACTATTCAGCCACAAAATTATGCTCAATACTTTTATCTATGGTTGTGATATTCCAACGAAACTGAAGTTACTAGAGCCAAAAATTGTATGTAAATATCTCTGCACTAGGCTGTGTCATGCCGAGCCGTGCCAGTCCGGTAAACAAAGCGCCGCCGTGCTGCGCCGGCACCCACAATTGAGAAGAAATTACGATTTACGTTTTTTTCTTGGCTCTTTAAGTTACCTTTGCCTTATCACCAGGATCTCTTACATATTGTCAAAAATAACTACGTCTCCAGAAACGAAAAAAATAATAATAAAAAAAAAAATGCAAGATGCAAAATTTTGACATATAATTTAATAACCACATTTTCCTTGTTTACTTGGGTAGGCTTTGGGCCTGGCAAAACTCCACTTTTTGTTGTTGCTTCGATCTTTGTAGACAAACCGACCAAACCATTTTTGGTCATACGGAGAAAGAAAATTTTGACAGTCGAAAATGTTGTTGCGGACCATCCACTCAAAGGTATAAGGATTTTGGTTGGCTAATTGACGTTCTTGCTCCCGTTTGTTGATGTCGTCTAATAGTTGTTTGTTCACCACTATGGTGTCAAAATTAAACATCTTACTAACTTGTTTCAGCCAAGGACGGGCTTCTTCCCAATAGACATTGCCTCCTAATTCTAAAATCACTCTGCCCGCTCTGACAGGAGTAGTGTAATGTTGGACAGAACCTTTCCCACCACCAAGTTTCTTGCCTGCACCATGGGCTGTCACAGGCTTATAAGGCGGGTCCACTCGATAAAAGGCAAAGCAGTCTCCTTGTTTATTCAGTTTTCTCAATAAGTATTGTCTAACGGTGTCAAAAGTCGCCGTTCTGATTGCCCCACCGTGGACAGCAATAATTCCAAATTGACCCAAAATGAGATCTGTGTGGACCATTTCTTCACCACGCATTCGGTAATGTTCTTTGGTGCCCCGAGGTACTTTTCCAAGAAAATTGTTGGCAAATTCCGATGGGACTTTGGGTAAAATTTGTAATTTGTGTTTGGAAGGCAGAGTCACATTGGGTGGCGGTTCTGAAGGATGAATTTTTAAGCCTCGACGATTGACATTATTTTGAAGGTAGACTACAGATCGTTGCAGAATGGTTGTGGGTCTCAATGAGGCCATTCTGCCTTCTTACTTGATGAAATCTTATTTCAAAAGACGAAAAAAGTTAATGTTTTTCCTTCCCTCCGTCTTTTGTTTACTATTTCAATTTTCAGCGATGAATCGAAAAATACCCCGGCAGACAATAAAACTAGAATTCGCTTCATAAAATAATGTCCATCATGGCGTGAGAGACATCCCTACTTCAAAAGTTTCAAAGATATCTTGTCAATTACTATGAACTAATAAATAATTGTTGTTAATGGTGGTCATGTCACACTCTTATTCCTTCAGTTGGTCCTGTAATAAAGCTTTCCAAATCACAGTCGACTTAAAATTAATCTCAGTATTTCAGTTCTCAGAGCTCAACAACTCAGTTTTAATCAGTCTGACTGTATGAATTGTCAATTTTGTGCTTTGTAAAGATAAAAATGGAGAAAATTTAGAAATTTGCAAATTGTAGTACTGCTTCTCAAATGCGTTAACCATCTGCAATTTTTTTTTTTAGATTCTGGAAAAAAGGGTGAAATTGAGGATACTGAGTGTACATGTTTTACATACATGGAAAGATCAATTGCAATTTACAACTCGTAAAGTATCATCATCGGTCAAGATCACGACAGATCGGGTGCAGCAGCAGCGCGTGCAGCGTTGCGGTTGCATTACCTCAAGGCAAAATGGCGATAGCATGCTTGGATGTAACCTCCGAAGGCAGAATGTACAAGAACGTCTCTTAGGCGGAGCGCACGTGTAAGAGGATTCAGTTGATCGGTGCGAAATAACAGTGATAAAACGTGGCGTAAGGTTGACTGAAGCATTAGCCATAGATCTACTTTCTTGTGTTTGGATTCAATTTTGCAGAAGAGTGGTGGAAATCTAGCCATCTTTGTCAAGTCTAGATCATCAATTGACCAAGTGTTTGACACGTCATTTTATAAAGAGAACTCTAGTTGGGTAGGCAAAAAACAATTTAGATTGCCCTATGTCACCGCTAATGAGTCGTAACACCAAGTTTTAGTCCGTTTAACCATCCAAAAACAGCATTGAAACCGAAGGAACCAACATTCTTTTCCTTGTGGGGCCAGCCAAAAGTGATTTGTGAAATTAGCAAGTTTTAAAAAGTGGACAGACATTTGCAACGGTGGCAAAGTTGCTTGGTTTAGGCTGTCAGTCAGATCCCAAATAGCCGATCCGTCTTGTACGTGTGTATCCCAGTGTTCCTTGTCAACGTCAAGTTTTCTTCTATTAAAGGACTCGTGAGTGGCGAGGCCCAATTTTGACGAGGAGATTCGACCCCGCCACAGCCACAGGCCATACTACTTCCAACAGCCAGTCATCCTCGTCAACGAACTCCTCATAGTTCAATTCCTGCTCGAGGCTTAAGTGGATGTGTTGCAGCTTGAAAATCCTAGNGGCATTTGCACCGGACCTGAAATGGATAAAAGCATTAACAAAAATTCAAAGGTAGAATTTTTCCGGTAAATCGCAACAAAATAAAAAATCTTTAAAAATGTTACCCGAGGGGGTTCCGGAGTTGACCGGTGCACCTTGTCTTGCCATGGCCTGTTGAGCTGCTTGAGCTTGAGCCATGGCTTGAGCTTGGGCATGAGCGGCAAGTTGAGCCTGTTGTTGGACCATCATAGCTTGAGCCGCCCAGGCTCCGGCTGCAGCCGGATGTCCCGGTGGAAAAAATCCGTAGGGTGGAAGTCCCGCCATGGCGGATACTTCAAGATATAAAACTGTTAAATTCTTGGCTTAAGACAAACTTTTGAATCACTTTTTTAAATTCAACGCCGGTTTTACTTATTTTTCGTTTTTTCTTCGTAAACGTTTGTTGTTTTATGAGTGATCGAAACTCTAGCTCGATCACTTACATAAAATGCCGCCTTGGTGAATAAAATGTCCTAAAATAGATTTAAACTTTCGAAACATTTAGAAAACTTCTTTTCCTCAATATTGATCAAATTATTCAAACAAAATTCTTACTTTAGAAAAAAATAATTCCCATTTTGCAATATTATTTTGCCCTAAAATTACAATATTTTCAATTTTGTTGTAAACATAATTTTGTTTCCAGTTCAAGATTGAAAATATTCAATACATTCATGAAAAACGCCAGAATTTATCGAAGATACAAATATTCTTATGAGAAAATGTACAAATCTCGGATCTACAAAGTACGCACACTTGATCGGCAAGGAGATCCGCGAACAACCGACAACTGACAGATATGTCGGAAAACTGGTAGCACTGTACCACCTTTAGCTTTACAAGTAATTGAGTGGCGAGGCCCAATTTTGACGAGGAGATTCGACCCCGCCACAGCCACAGGCCATACTACTTCCAATTCTTCCAACAGCCAGTCATCCTCGTCAACGAACTCCTCCTAGTTCAAATTCCTGCTCGAGGCTTTAAGTGAATGTGTTGCAGCTTGAAAATCCTAGGTAGACAGCAATAGCAGCGAAATGACTCGAGTTGGAGCCTTATGGATTGGAGGACTAGAGCCTTACATGAATGAGGAGTTCCTTAGTTCTGCCATGATGCAATTGGGCCAAGACGGTGTCGTCTCGATCAAAGTGATGACCAACAAATTCACAGGAGAGCCTGCCGGTTACGGATTCATCAATTTTGATTCGTAAGCTTTCAAACGAAGGATCTGAGAACAATCTATATTTTTATCTCCTTTCCTTTTGATAGTGACCAACGAGCTATCATAACAATGCATAAGCTTGGTGGCAAGGTGATTCCCAACAGTAATCCTCCGGTGCGGTTCAAGCTCAATCACAATAGCACGCGACTTGCTCCTGGTGAACCAGATACATCGATTTGGGTGGGAGATCTCACACCCGACGTTGACGACTTTGCCCTTTACCAGTTCTTTTCACAACGTTATCAGACCGTCCGATGCGCCAAGGTATAGTTTTAAAATGAAATATATATTCCATAATTTTCAATACACATGACATTTGAAGGTTGTCCTTGACGAGTCCGGTTTCTCCAAGGGCTATGGTTTCGTTCGCTTCGGATCTGAATCTGAGCAACAGCACGCATTAGCCAATATGACAGGCGAACTCGGAGTAGGCTCAAAACCCATCAAAGTCAGCATGGCCAATCAGAAGAGTCGAGCCTCTGGCTCAACTGGACCCGGTAATTCCATGGGAGGACTAGAAATGTCTGGACGTCATCAAAATGGGTCAGTTGGTAGTTGGGGGGGTCCCCTGGATGGACCCATTGGAGCCGTCAGTGCCGGAGCAGGCTCTAATGGTCAGGGTGGCAATCGGGGTGGTGCCGGTGGAGCCGGTGGGGCTGGTGACTCTGGATGGCCTGGGGTTCAGACGCAACCCACTGCCGCCGCCGCGGCTGCTTGGAACCAACCTCAAGCCGCTGCTGCAGCGGCTGCAGCTCCGCACATAGCCGCCACGCATCCGGATTTTTCAACCTATCAGCACTATTACTCGCAATATGCTCAACAATTCTCACAACAGCAGCAACAGTACGCCGCTGCTTGGTCTGCCTGGCAACAACAACAGCCTTAGAGAGATACTAAAATCACGGAGTGAAATAGAAGAAGAAGAAGATAATGGTGTGATTGAGTGACCCTCCCCTCCTTCATCTTAGTTTTTAAAGAGGATAGAGCCGAGCTTTCTCTGCCAACCCGGGCCCCTCTAAATATTATCCTATATGTACTACTACATGGTGTGATCAGAGATAGCAGATGATAGTGATGAAAATCCTTTTTCTCCTTTGTAATTTTAAAAAGAAAACCCTTGCTTTTGAAAATCCCTTCAGAGATTCTCCCGCCCTTGGTTGCTCATCGCTACGCTGTCACAATTGTGATCGAAGAAGAAGAAGAGATATGTACTATTATCGAAGAAAACGTCGTTTTTATGATCCTTTCAAGCTCGGGCCCTCCCTCCTCCTCCCCCAAGTTCTAAACCTTTTTAGCTACAGAGTCTACGTCTTATCAAGGAAGGAAAACAGAAAGATAATTATATTAGAAGTTCTAGGCAATGATGTTTTGAGTGATGAAAGCAACGCTGAATGTGATAAAGACTGTTCTCTTTCGTGCAGGATTTTCATTCAGGATTCTATTATATAAAGCAGATTGACGACGGTATACTAATTTTATCATGAGTCAGCTCTATATTGTTATTATTTTCCCTCCTTCTTCTGCTTTCCTGTTCAATTGCAACCCAAGATAAACCCCCCTTTGAATTGAATAGTCGTCGAGATTACTATTATTGTTGTTATTCTGTTCGTTGTAGTTGCAACGCAATGCTGCCGCCAATGCTGTATATGAAAACGAATGCTTGTTCCAAGTAGAGCTGAACTGCTGAATGTGCCTTGCTACTATCAAGAAGATATGAAAAGAAAATAGTCCCGTGACCCTATCTCCATTTTTGACAGATCAGCTGATGATAATGAAAGGAATATGACATTTACTATTGTACCGTACACTGTTTACTATGTATTGTACTAAGCTGCGAATTTGCGTAAAGTGAACCCATACTCACTGCAGATCACGTACTAAGAAACCACTATGAACTTGAACTAAGCCGCCATCGCAAATATGATGCCCGCCCCTAATCTCTATCTCTCTCTCCTCTCTATATCTTATGGAACAACGGACAAGTGTGAAAGAGAACAATTGTACATAGAACGTAAACTTTTCCAGGGAGAGGAAGACAGCCGCTGCCACGATTTCAAAGAAGAAAAAGAAAAAAAAAATAGTATGAATTTTATTGTTAATGATGATGAATGTATGAAAGATCCATTTGCAAAGCTGAAAAGAAGAATTAAGCTGCTGGTGAACTACAACTACTTGCAAAACAGAATAAAGTGAAGAACCGCTCGTTTAGCTCACTAAAGCTAAGCAACTAAGGATAAAAGAGTCGTCGCTGATGCTGTTTCCACCTGAAGAAGCTCTCTGCTACAACTAAGTAATGGAGTTCAACTTGACTTGAACAACAAGAAGATTAAGAGCAAAGTTCTCCTAGTAACTTGAGCAGCTTCTGCCAAGTCTAAGCCAAAGCGGCCTGGCAAGCATGTTCAGCCTTTAGCTTCATCTCCCACAGATGAAGCAGACTGCTTTTTCAGCCTTTGCAGGAGGCTGCTTTGTCGTAGAGCCGTATTGGCCAGCCTTGCTTCTCCAAGTCTGCTCTTTGCACACACTTGTGATAGTCGCTGCGGCGGCGGCTGCTGCATGGATGGGCACTTGCAGTTCTAGACGTAGTAGTAGTAAAGTCGGAGCGGCAAGGCTTGAGTCAGTAAGACAAGGACACGACGGACGGACCGTCATCGCCGCCGCCGCCGTTGCTGAATGCTGCCTCCTCCTCCTCCTCCTTCTTCTTCGTCGTCGTCGTCTTGGTCGTCGCTAGCGTAGCTGAAGCAGCCGTGTATGTAGTTAGGTGCCAAGCAGGAGGGCTGGGCCAGAGAACACCCAGAGACTGCTACAGCTGTACCAGAAAGACGCCCAATCTGGCACTTTTCAGCAACGAGCGAACGGTTTGGGCCAGGTGGATGTCTGCAGCTCCTCTATCAGCAGCGATTCCCAAGTCTCCAAGAGAAAGATCATCATTATTATTCTTACAGTCAAAGTCCAAATCGTTCAGCTCCTCTCCGCGGAGTCTCTGATCATACCTGGTCTGATGGACCCGAGGCCATGGAGGTGGTAACAGCCTCTGGCAAAGTTAGCAGCGGGACAGGTTGGCTGTAAACTGTCAAGATGATTTGCTTGTGAGACACTCATCTAATACGTTAAAGCCAGGTCCTCACGTCTTAATTTGTAAAGATGGCAGACCTGGAGGCCGTGTTGGCCGACGTCTCCTACCTGATGGCCATGGAGAAGTCCAAGTGCACGCCTGCGGCCCGAGCCAGCAAGAAGATCCAGCTGCCCGACCCCAGTGTTCGTAGTGTGATGGTCAAGTGCATGGAGAAAGGGGGTGACATTACCTTTGACAAAATATTCAACCAGCGTCTGGGCTACCTGTTGTTCAAAGACTTTTGTCAAAACGTGCTTACGGACCCACTCCCTCAGTTTAAGTTTTACGAAGAAATTAAGGGGTATGAAAAGATGGACTCGGCCGATGATCGTATCAAAAAGGCCCGTGAGATATACGATACCTTCATTATGCGTGAGCTTCTCTCCAACTCCGGACTCTACTCCAAAGCTTCTGCGGAACACGTTCAGAAACTGCTGCATAACAATGCCGGCAGCAAGCCTCAGAAGGAGAAGGAGAAGCAGGAGCAGCAGGAGCAGCAGACTGATGTGCCTACCAACCTCTTCGACCCGTACGTGGAAGAGATTTTTACCTACCTGCGGGAGAACAGCTTCCAAAGATTTGTCGACTCCGATAAGTTCACACGCTTTTGTCAATGGAAGAACCTGGAATTGAACATGCAGTTGTCAATGAACGACTTCTCTGTGCATCGCATCATTGGCCGTGGAGGCTTCGGAGAAGTCTATGGTTGCCGCAAAGCCGATACAGGCAAAATGTACGCCATGAAGTGTCTAGACAAGAAGCGGATCAAAATGAAGCAAGGAGAGACGCTAGCGCTCAACGAGCGCATAATGCTCAGCCTGGTCAGTACCGGTCAAGATTGTCCCTTCATCGTCTGCATGACCTACGCCTTTCACACCCCTGACAAGCTCTGCTTCATCCTCGACCTGATGAACGGAGGAGACCTGCATTATCACCTGTCACAGCACGGCGTTTTTAATGAAAACGAGATGAAGTTCTATGCCGCAGAGGTGATCTTGGGCCTGGAACATATGCATCGCCGATATATCGTCTACCGTGATCTCAAACCCGCCAACATTCTCCTCGATGAAAACGGCCACGTGCGTATCTCAGACCTGGGCTTGGCTTGTGACTTCAGTAAGAAGAAGCCCCACGCCTCAGTGGGCACACATGGCTACATGGCGCCCGAGGTTCTTTCCAAAGGAACGGCCTATGATTCTTCGGCCGACTGGTTTAGCTTTGGTTGCATGCTCTACAAGCTCCTCAAAGGCCACAGCCCCTTCCGACAACACAAAACGAAAGACAAGCACGAGATTGATCGTATGACACTAACCATGAACGTAGAGTTGCCAGACACCTTTTCGCAGGCCTTGCGTGACCTTTTAGAAGCGCTCTTGCAGGTAAACATCTTTAAAAAAAGCCTAATTCAGTCTTCTGTCTGTACATATACTAATTTCAATCTGTTGCAGAGAGACATAGACAAGCGACTAGGGTGTCGAGGCAACGGTGCCGATGAACTTAAAGAGCATCCCTTCTTCATTGGCGTAGATTGGAACATTGTGTATCAGCAAAAGTATCCGCCACCTCTTATCCCTCCGCGAGGCGAAGTTAATGCTGCCGACGCCTTTGACATTGGATCCTTTGACGAAGAGGATACTAAAGGTCAGTCTAGTACTGGAATAAAATTCATTTCTCAGCAGGCCATTTTGAAACTTTATTCTTAATTTTTTAGGCATCAAGTTGACTGAGGCCGATCAAGAGCTATACAAGAACTTTTCACTGGTCATCTCTGAGCGGTGGCAGGATGAGGTGGCTGACACCGTGTTTCGCACAATCAATCATGACCACGATAAGCTAGAAGCCAAGCGACGTGCCAAACAGAAAAAATTTGCTGCCATTGACGAAAAAGACTCGGATTGTATCCTTCATGGGTACCTCAAAAAGCAGGGCGGCCCTTTTGGCACCAACTGGCAGCTCCGCTATGCCAAATTGTACCCCAACCGGTTAGAGCTGTACGCGGAAAACAGCAAGCCTGAACTGATCTTCATGGACCAAATCGATGAGATCACCACAGACCTGGTGCAGGTGAAGAACGAGCAATGCATTATCTTGCGGACGCGTAGTAGTGAAAGCAAACACGAGAGCAAGCTGGTTCTAACCAACAATGACGAGATTGGCCTAAAAGAATGGAGTAGCTCGCTGCGAAATGCTCACAAGTGTTCCACCGAACTCTTCTCCTCCTTGGCCAAAAAGGCAGGCAGGATTTACGGTACCGACGGGGCTAGTTCGGCCTCAGCCGTATCATCAACGTCCAATCTCTCTACTTCCGCTACTAGTGCCAATTGAAGAACGGAGTCGGGTTGCAGGCAGCAGCAGCAGAATCAGCAAAGCCGGATCAGTAGCAAATGGCTACAACTCAAGAAACGCGTCATCAATGGTCGCCGATCACTACTGTCAAAGAGCTCTGCAGCCTCATCATCATGAATAAAGAGAACATCATTAATAGTGTTCTTGACCTGAGAATTATCTACATTTTGAAGAAGCAGCCTGCTACTTGCATCGAGAAAAACATGCCGTGACCCGACTGCAATCGACAATGCTATCACCGAGGAGGAGTAATTCAAAACGAAGAAACAGCAGCCCTTGGAGAATCCACCTGATATAATGAAGTTTAAAAAAAAATCTACTGTGAGAAAAGGGCGGTCAATACGCTTGTTTAAAAATGTGCCAAGGTATGAGAGACAACAACAAAAAGCAATGCATTTTCGACGAGAACTGTCAAAAAAGAAATCATACCAAGCAAAGACTACTACTACTCGAGTTCAACTCTTATCAGAAAAAAAACGACAGAGATAAAACAAATCTACTACTACTACTATACTACTCTACTACGAAAACCGATTTCTTAAGTTATTGTAACAAAATTGTTGGTCTAGTCAAAATATATGTGTCAAAGCTCCTACATTTTTTATTATCATTTTCTCGAAACATACACACACACGATCATCCATCAATTTTGTAATAAATAGCCCGGTAGTTTTATCCGCATAAATATGTTGCAACAGAAAAAGGCCAGGATCAAGCTTCCGAAACCAATCAATTGCAACATCATTCGGTTTACTTTGGGCATGTTGGCTGTGTGCGTTTGATCCAGGACGATAAAGCCACAACCTCCAAGCACGAACATGAAGGCAGCCACCAAGCCTTCCATGATGTATTGTCTGAATTGAGGAGGCAGAAGAGTGAGATACATGTTAAATACCTTAAAAACATAGAAATCATCTACATACCCATTTATTCGGTACTGCATAAATGCAACGGGCCTAGAATGGCCATGTTCATCTGTTGTTGACCCCATGGACGGTGGCTCAACGATCATATCGTAAATTAATCCACCAGTGATTAGAAAATAAGACAAAATGACAAAGAAGAGAACTGTGGACTTTTCTGGTTGATGGGCCTATAAAATAACATCAGCTCAATGGTGAATTACAAACAATATTGTAATATAAAATCTCACCCATCCAGGTCTCTTAAACTTTAGATTTGGAACGGCTAGGATAGAAAACGGTACTTTCAATAAGAAATCTGCCATGGCAAAAGATATTTTCTCCCAATCAGAATTATGAAAACTTGAAAAGTCAAAAATTCTCAAGTACTCATTAGCTCTGGAAAACAAACACGTATGCGGTATAATAGACTCGAGCTCGACCAGTGCGAACAAATTTAAGTTTGAAATTAATTCCTTATAAATATGTTCCAATGAAAAAAAATTATTTCACTACAGTAGAAATTTTCAATGAACTTATAAAAGGTTTACCTAAAAAAAGTTGAGGCTAAATGCTACAGTCATGCCTTAAAATTAAGCTATGCACCCTATGCAGAAAGGGTGTGGAACGTTATGTATAAAAATGTTGCGTATTTTTGCCGAAATTGAAATGAAATAAGAACCTCTCTCTAAGATTAACAAAAACAATCACAAAAGAAAAAAATTAGCCTAGAAATGAGGCTATTTTTTGCAAAAACTTGGCGGTATTTGGGTTCTCTGAGCTGGTTACACTGATACAGATTTATTAGTCGGAAAGATGGCCGATTTCGAATGAATTGAAAGTTTAAAATATGCCTCATTGTCATTTTCCTCCTCTATATTGAGTGTGAACTGAGGATTGACAAGCTTGTCATTGACTCGATCAACTTACTTTGGCCTGCAAAATTTGTGCTATTGATAAGTGGAGACAAGAAAAGGGAAAACGTTAATTGATCAAACGAAGAAGTATCTGTTAAAAGAACCAAGTGTGCTTTCTGAAATCATGAAGTGACCATTGGTTGAAAGAGATGATGATGGCCGCTCAATCTCCTTTAAAAGTGAATTGAAGCCAAGTAGTGGATTTTAATCATGAGTAGACACGATGGAGTTTCGTGCGACAGCTGCCTTAAAGTAAGGATTGGCCTTTATGTGAAACTGCTTTTAAAAAAAATAGATTGTCATCATTGTTTTATCATTATTTTCTTCTTAAGGGCAACTTTCGAGGCCGCAGATTCAAGTGTTTAGTCTGTTACGATTTTGACTTGTGTGCGGCATGCTACGAGTCTGGAACTTCCACCAGTCATCATTCAAATTCACATAGCTCGAATCATCCTATGCAGGTGCGCAGCATCATTACCTAAAAACACAGTCACAATCAATAAAGTTATTCCATTTCAGTGCATCCTGACTAGAGCTGACCACGAGCTGTTTTATTCTGGTGAAAATGCCGCTGGCATTGTACAGCCACAATCTCTCACATGTCCGTTTTGTGGACGCTTAGGATACACAGAGACATCACTTGTAGATCATGTCTCATCTGCACACTCAGATTCATCACATGACTCCCAGGAAGTAATTTGTCCAATATGTGCTTCCACTCCCGGTGGCGATCCCAACCACCTCCTTACCTGGTCGGACTTTTCCACACACATCAATCTGGAGCATCGCTCAACGGGCCAAAGAGACCTTATATCATTTCTGGACGAGCCATCACGGTCTGGCGCTGGGGTGCGACGCGTTCCACATTCTCGCGGAGGTGGGATTAGCAATAATGGTACAGCAGCAGGTTGACTGGTTAATTCAGTTTGACTACTCTGTGTCTGCTTCACGTTTTGAAAGCACTTTTCTTTCATTTTCGATTTCATTTCAGGGAGCGCAAGAGCAAGGCGGACGGCCAACGTCCACCATCATCCTGTTCAAGCTACTGTTCGCGAGTCACTAGTCTCATCTGGTGATCCCATCGCGGAACTGCTGTCACAATTGTCAGGTGTTAGGCGCTCTGCATCCTCCTCTTCGTCTAGTTCTTCTCAACAGCTCCAACAACTTCAGATGCAACTTCAATTGGAGCGTCAACGACAGCGAGGACTACATCAGTATCACTCTTTGGCAGGTGTCTCTAGTAACGTCAACAATGATCACCCTTCTGCCGCCGCCGCCCCTGGTGCAATAGGCATGCCTGGAGCCGCCAACGGAGGCATTGTAGTCACCAGTAACAGCATTGGAGGAGTTAGCACTTCCCATCCAATGACGATGGGACCCATGGGTTCACACTTGTGGACTAATGTGACATCTTCAAGCAAAGGAGGAGGAGGAGGCAACAACGTCTCCGGGCCAGGTGCTAGTGCAGCATCAGGCACCTGTTTGTCCAACAGCAACGGCAGTAATGGTACGTTTATGTTGAGCCAAGTGTCGGATGACGAATCGTCGGACTACAGCCTCGAAGAAAGAAAGAAACGCGAACTCTTTGTGGAAGAGTTAGTTTTGGCTTCCTTGGCCAACACCAAACTCCACAACAACCATGATGATGATTCTTAATGTTGTACACACATCCCTTAATCTACTTTGGAGGCATACGATGAAATCTGTGATGATGAATGCAAGTCAGAAATTGGCAAAAACAACAAACAAAAAAATCGCATCAACTGTTTAAAAAACCTTTTTATTTATTTCGCGCTTTCTTATTACTTCTTCTTCGTGGAAGAGATCATCATTGCAGCTTCAGCACTTTCGATTCTAGCCCTGAAAGCGGCATCCTCTTTGCGGAAAAAGTGATGGAGGAAGAGTCGGAGGGACTCACGAAGGGAGGAGAACTTTGGATTACTTGAAATGAAAGCAAAGCAAGAGTTTCTCTCCTCCTCGTTTGGAGAGGCCAGCAAATCTTTGATCAATGTCTTCATAAACAGAGTTAGCTCTTTGTTCATATCAGCAAACTCCACTCGTTTCAAACAGCTCAAAGACAGAACGCCATCCTTGATGAGAACCGATGCAAAGTGAGCCAAATTGAGGCAAGATTGTCTACTCTCTTTCCCTTCGACTATGGAGGACAACCTGTCCCATATGGAGCATTGCACGGACATGCGAAATTTTCGATCTTGTCGGCACAATTTGGCAGCCACTTTGGGATAAAAGGGATTGACTTGTGGTTCTTTGATGCAACAAAGGGTCAAAACGAAGGCAGCTTCTCTCTCTTTCATGGGCGACTTGATGTCTAATTTGACAAGTTTTTCAAAGGCTTCCATGTAATCACTCGAGGACATGACTGCACAAAATATCACTTTTCGCGTATCTGTATTCATGCGCATCTTTCTGGCTAAACGTAACAAATCTTCACTGAATGAAGATGAAGTCTGTTTGAAGTCGAAACCTACTTCTGCTTGTTTGTCCGTCTCGGGTTCATCTACTCCTCCTTCCCGTCCGTTCCATGCACTTCCCACGATCCACCATTTTCCCCTTGTTTCAGCCTGGAGTAGGTCATTCAGGCGAACATTGAGAGGAGTCACACTTGCGCTGGGTCTATAATAATTTCGGATTACTTTCTGCAGATGCTGCAAATAGGTGGGGTCGTAATTGGGAAGCTTTTTGACATTGTTGTTCTTGATGGCCATCAAAGATTCCAACATGAACTTGACTCGCATCGATTCCGAATCACTTTCTTGTCCGGCTGCTTTCTTTTGGATCTCAGCGATAAGAGTTTTCAGCCTAGACGGCTCGTCTTTTCGTAGATTAAACCCTATGCAGCGGAGTCCCAAAGATATCAACTCAATGTCTTTTATGCTAAACTTTTGAGCTAGCATAAAAAGTATGTCAAAGATGAGTTCTTGACTAATGACACGGAAAGAGTACAAAGAGCAAATAAAGTACAGCATATTGTCCAATTCTTTGGTTGAATCTTCCTCGAGGTCTTCATTATTTCGGTACTCATCCATGAAAGTATCCACCCACTTTTGAGTGATGTTGGCCCCAACCTCAATGCCCACATTTGCATGCAGCAACGCAACCAGAGCAGCATGTTCCAAGACTAATCTTTCCGGGGTCATTGCCTTTCCCAAGACAATGGCCGCTTTTAATAAGGTGAACAAGGTGGCGTTCATGTTATTACGACTATTTTTACTGTAAAGGCCTTCAACAAATCTGGAGATGCCTTGCAGATTGCTCTCAGCCAGTCGATTTAATTGACCTTTCAATTGTTTCTCTAATCTACTGAGATCCCCTGGACCACTTTGAGCACGCATGGCGGGAGGGACGTATTTTGTGGCAAGAACATTACCATGGGAATCACGTTTCCGACCATAAATGTCTTCCCAAGTTTCTTCTTTTTCCGGCTTCTTCGGCTCCAAATCTTCGATTTCATCATGAGAGTCGCTTTTATCCTGATCAGTGCCACCTTCTTCTTCCTCTAAAAACTGATCTTCATCATCCTTGACATCAGCGTTGACAAGGTCTTCATCTGACGCACTATCTTCAATTTCAGACTCAGAAGATGCTTCTTCTTCTTCATCTTCATCCAAATCAATACCCTCAGAATCTGCAGTAGCAGACATTGCATCTTCGTCTTCTTCCTCGCTGTTGGCCGAGGAGAGATTGTCAATGTTTTCAGCCACCTTCTTTCCACCTTCACAAAGTTCCAAAATGTATCCAAGTCCATCATCCATAAACGACTTTGGTATACGGCTGCTCGACGACGCTTTCTTCTCTTTGGCGACTGTCTGACGATTCTTGATATTCAACTGTTTTTCTAGCTTCTGAATAGTGGCGTCTTCTTCTTTATTCGCCCGCTTCAGCATCTTCTTACGCTTAGTTTCTGCTTGACGCTTCAACTTGGTCAAAGAATCTATTTTCTTTTCCGATGATTGATCATGGGAAAAGCCTTCCTTTGTATTCGGTTCCATAATCTCTGTGGCATCACCACCATTGTCACTTTTATGAAATTTCTTCAAGTAAAAAGCTTGTTTCAATTCTTTCTTTTGTTGCCTCAATTCTTTTCTCTTCTGTTTGCGTCCGCCTAGAATTATTGGAGCATGTGGCGGCGTCTTATTTTTGTCACTTTTTTTCTTAAATTTCTTCATAATGAAACTTCTAGCATTCGCAGTTTTAATAATTTTCTTTTTTTCTTTTTTCAGATAATTCGACTACTATTTAACTGAAGTCTGGACACATTCACATGTTTTTTTACTTTGTTATTGTTTTGAAACGTCAAAAATCACGCAACCTCGGCCAACGTTATAAGAAGACTTTATCAGTCAAGCTGTGGAAAGTATTTTTGGCTGTTTTCGTATAAGTTTGCTAGAAAAAATTCATGAGCAAGAAAGATATCAAGGACTGCTGCCATTTTCCAGTTGCAGACTGCAATCACTTTGTGAAGCTTTATTTGTCTCCTGAACTTGATCTGGACCCATTAAGTCAGCTATGCAGTCAATTGTGAGGACAACTACTGCAGCTGGCAGAGGCCAGTTGGCTAGAGCCAAAAAAATGGCGGTACCTTTGGGTAACGAGGCCAACATGTCAGAGCCATCGACACTAGAAAAAGGAGCATCAAGTCCACAAGGTAAGTACTTATTCTTTTTATCAATTGGAATTTCTTCTTTGCTATCTGAAAATTATCATTGTTTTCTTGTACTTTCTTTCAGTTCCAGCAATTACTTCATATAGCATGGGCAAAAGTCTTCCAAAGAACTCCATTCTGGCACCAGCAGCAATGACTGGTCTGAACCAAAGCTCGCAAACTAGGCTTATGAGTTCATTGGTTAACCATAACGATATGGAGGTACCAGACTTCTCGTACTACCGACGATCAGGCACTAAAGATTCTACCAAGAGTTCCGAAGGCTCTGCTGCCTCAAGGAAAAACTTTTCCTATGCAATGTCTGGTGCAGTAGGTGTTGTTGGTGCCTACTCAGCCACCAGCTTTGTTAACTCCTTTATCATGAGCTTGTCTGCATCTAGAGACGTTTTGGCCATGGCTAAGATCGATATGCACTCATTTAGGTTGCGTACCAATTGCCAATGCTGGTGAATTTGGTGGATATTATTGTCCTTGTCATGGAAGCCATTATGATGCCTCTGGACGTATCAGGAAAGGCCCTGCTCCTCTTAACCTTGAGGTTCCTTACTATGAATTTCCCGATGACACCACTGTCATTGTTGGCTAGGTTAATTTACCTTTCTGACTGTGTAAATAAATCTGCTAAATTATAGAATTTTATTCTCAAGTTCATTCAGAGGAAAAGTGTCAATTGCTTCATTAGACTCTTTCTTCTTTTGCACAATTTTGGCAATTCTGATTTCTGTGTCATTTTTAAAGTCTTCTAAAAATCAATCTAATCATTTCACACCACCGTAATTGTTGGTTGAAGACCACCGAATCGAATATTATGAATCATCTTGGCACTTGTAGGCAAAAGGCGGTATTTTATACTTTGGTAGAAGAGACAGTGAAAAACAGCCAAAGGAATAGTAAGGAGAAAAATCGATATCTTGATCTTCTGACTTGAACAACGTGTTAAATGTTCCAGATTGGATGTCGTAAGACTCTGCAAAAAGAGACATTTTTGTGGCAAGCACTCAAAGAAAAATTGAAATTGATATTTGACAAGATTGCTCCACCCGCTGCCACAATCAATTTCTTACCGATGGTAGACATGTAGTCAAATTGGTCACTTGAAAAATTATAAATCACAGAATCCACCAAGGTCAAATTTTGAGTTTCTTCCTTGAATGAACCGATATCTGTCAGTTTAACCCTTTCTGATGACTCTAGAGGAAAGGAATACAAATGGGGTTGGTGGCGAGCCGAGACGTAAATCATTCCATCACAGTACAATGCAAAGCTGAACTCGATGACTTCTTTTTCTTGGGGAAAAACTACAAAGTCAAAGGCCTTTTCCCAGCTCTTTGTGCCAACCTCATAGTACCACATTTGAGAGCTATTTTTCAGCACATAGAGTTTTTTATGGTAGAAGGCAGGCACTGAATACATAGCNTGGCACTTTTTGGTCGGGTCCAATTTGTGCCACCACGTACCGGCACGTAGTTTTCCAATCTGATGGCATTTTACTACAAATGGCACTTGTGGCACTTGTGGCACTGGTGGCACTTTTTGGACGCGCCCCTTGAAAAGTTGTAAATCACAGAATCCACCAAGGTCAAATTTTGAGTTTCTTCCTTGAATGAACCGATATCTGTCAGTTTAACCCTTTCTGATGACTCTAGAGGAAAGGAATACAAATGGGGTTGGTGGCGAGCCGAGACGTAAATCATTCCATCACAGTACAATGCAAAGCTGAACTCGATGACTTCTTTTTCTTGGGGAAAAACTACAAAGTCAAAGGCCTTTTCCCAGCTCTTTGTGCCAACCTCATAGTACCACATTTGAGAGCTATTTTTCAGCACATAGAGTTTTTTATGGTAGAAGGCAGGCACTGAATACATAGCGAACGGCAAAGGCTTGAAGGTCAAAGCTGACTCTGATGACCTTTCATCATAGCAACGAACTGCATCAAGAATGATCCTATGACGCCCGAACCCACCAATCACATAGAATTGATCAAAGCTACTTGCAGTAGAAAAATGTCTCACAGGCTCATCTAATTCAAAGACTTTTGCAAATTCTCTTGTCACTGTGTCATATTTCCAAACATCAAAGTTCCATTTTCCTCTTCCAAATTGTCCAAATTCACCTCCTAACACGTAAAATTGATGATTTCCCATTCCAGTGCTAAAAACTAAAGAAAAGGAAAACTATTAATTCTTATACATTTTTTGTGAATTAAATGTTGTCAACAACAAAACAGTATAAAACCGCAACATTTTCACGATTTTTTTCACATTAAAGAAAAAAAAAAAAAAAAAAAAAAAAAAAAAAAAAAAAATTAAAATTTTTAAAAATTCATGAAAATTTCCGGAATATTTTTTTTTTATTATTTTT